>MKYO02001339.1:261717-315608 GCA_002013955.2 Citrus medica | reverse complement strand
AAATAAACGGTTCACCGTTAAGTTCCAGTAACCTTCCCATCTTTTGTGTTTTCTGTTTTTCATAAACGGTTAGGGTTTAGGAAATATGTTGCTCTCTGGCATTAATCGGTTAACCGTTTAAATAAACAGTTTACCGTTTATTTCCAGAATCACACTTTAAAACAGATTTGACATAAAATCATTTTTGAATTTGAAGGTCCATCTTTTATGAAAGAATGAATGAAATGATTATCGAGGCTTTCGTTTATTAAGGAATAGCTCCAATATTTTTATCAAAAAAATATTTAAAATTTGTTATCATCAAAATTAATATTATTAACATATTTATGTTAACAGTGAGTACAACAAGCTTTCTGCCAGTAAAATCGGCCCTTTAGAGGTTATAGAGAAGATAAATTCTAATGCCTACAGATTAAAACTTCCTAGTCATATCCGCACCGCAGATGTATTTAATGTCAAGCACCTTATTCCTTATAGAGGTGATCATGATGAAGATGTGGTTGCTGACACTCCGAATTCGAGGGCGAATTCTCTCCACCCTGGGGGGAATGATGAAGAGTAAGAATCCATATTATACTAGGATTAGTTTCGTTATAAACTAAAGTTTAAGACTTTTTAATTCATTTCTAATTTAGAATTTTGTTTCCCTTTCATTTTAGGATTTTGTTTTACTTCATGAATTAGGATAATTACTACTACTATAAATAGCTCCCTCTAGTAGCCTTTGAAGGTCGAATTTTGAGTTTAATAATATTTCAATTTTTAAATCTCTTTGTGAGTATTTGAACAGTTAATTCTCGGTATTATGAATCAACGAGTCTTAACCCCTAAATTCGCGGTATTCTTTTGAATCAACGTGAATTTAGTTGTTCTTTTGTTCCGGTATTCTCTAGAATCAACGGAATATTTTGAACATTAAACTTCCGCTGCATCAGCCGCCGATTCCTCTGCCTTGTGTATCTGGTATTATATTTACCCATTACCAAATTAAGAAGCTTGTTTTAATTAATGGATGTGAAGTTATTCTTTCTGTCAAGGTGCTAGGCAACATGGCAGTTTCGAGAAGTAGGTTCAGTTCATAAGCCATACAAGTGATTTTGGTTTTGTAAAATGATGATTATAGTCATCAGAGCATCTGATGAAAGAGATTTTTGGCTGCTGGCCACTTGTGCTATTGCGAAAGCATCAAAGAAGATATACATATACACACATATATATACTATACACAAAACTTGACAATATTTTTAGAGAGGAGTTGTATCAGCGATGCTCAATAGTTTATTCCTCTGAATTCCTGCTCTGAATATAGCCTTGTTCAAGGTGCTTCATCTAGACAACTTTAAACTAGTAAGATTGTAGTTGCATCTAAAACATTATCAGGATGCGCATTAAATATGCATCAAAGCTAGCTTTTCTTCTTCTTCTTTTTTCTTCTGTTGGGGGGGGCGCTCTGAAGAAAAGTTTATTGCAAAAAAAAAATCTGATTCTATAAACTTGTAAATGAATCTTGGTCCGTAGTCAATCTGGTTTCCTGACTAAAAAATCAAGAGGCCATAAATCCAATCAGTTTTGGATCCTCTCCTAATCTTTAATAAGAGATTTTGATATGG
Organism: Citrus medica; assembly: GCA_002013955.2. Taxonomy (NCBI): domain Eukaryota; kingdom Viridiplantae; phylum Streptophyta; class Magnoliopsida; order Sapindales; family Rutaceae; genus Citrus; species Citrus medica. The sequence goes on along the minus strand of MKYO02001339.1, from coordinate 313,998 downwards.
GGTAATTAAATAATTCTATGGATAAGATTAGATATATTCTTAACTTTCTTAAATAATCACAAAAACATACCATTTTTGCCTAACTAAAATTCTAAACTCACCATTTTGGGCTAATTAAAATTCTAAACAAACAAAAAAGTAAACTGCCGTTAATTTTTTTTTTCCTCTAATCGTTCTTTTTTTCTCTTTTTCTGGGGGGGGGGGGGGGGCGCTCTGAAGAAAAGTTTATTGCAAAAAAAAAATCTGATTCTATAAACTTGTAAATGAATCTTGGTCCGTAGTCAATCTGGTTTCCTGACTAAAAAATCAAGAGGCCATAAATCCAATCAGTTTTGGATCCTCTCCTAATCTTTAATAAGAGATTTTGATATGGGGTAATTAAATAATTCTATGGATAAGATTAGATATATTCTTAACTTTCTTAAATAATCACAAAAACATACCATTTTTGCCTAACTAAAATTCTAAACTCACCATTTTGGGCTAATTAAAATTCTAAACAAACAAAAAAGTAAACTGCCATTAATTTTTTTTTTCCTCTAATCGTTCTTTTTTTCTCTTTTTCATTTTTTTTCCTTTTCTTTAGTCGTTATTTTTACTTTTCTTTTGGATTCTCCTCTAAACTCTTTGAGTGAAAGATTTTGTAATTATATGTTTGGTACATGAGAAAATTAAAGAGAAAGTGAAAGAAAGTTATGGAGAGAAAGAGAGTAGAAGAATTTGGAACTTGTATCCATTCCAATCAAGAGTTACTAAATGATTACAGCTCTCATATTTATATACAATAAAAAAATGCTTAACTAAAGTTTGTTATATCTGTCATACATGCTTACTCAGTTCGTTAGCTTCATTGCTGCGTTGGATAACTAATTTGTTCCACTTAAGCAAGAGCAGCAACGACATTTATCTGATGTCCTCATCAACACCATATTATCATACTCCGTAACATCCCCTCTCAAGCTGAACTATCCTGGATGGGCATTCAGCTTGCTACGAAGGTAGTGAAATTAGCCAAAAGTTAATGCCTTAGTAAGAACATCTGCAGTTTAGTCTTCACTAGGAATGAATTGAACATCAATTTATTTAGTTGTTACCTTATCCCTGATGAAGTGAATATCAAGTTCAACATGCTTAGTTTTAGCATGATAAACTGGATTGTAAGCTAATGCTATAGTAACCTGATCATCACACAACATTATAGGAGATGTCGCTAGATTAATATGCAATTCACTAAGTAAACTGAATCCAAGTAACTTTAGCTGTAGCTTGAGCTAAAGCTCTGTATTCAGCTCCAGTACTTGACCTTGAGACAACTGATTGTTTCTTAGAAGACAAAGAAACCAAGTTTGGACCAAGATAGATAGCATAACCAGTAATCATCTTTGTCACACGCCCAATCTGAATCACTGAAACAATTCATCTGCAGGGTGCCTCAGTGATAAAAATGTAATCCAAAATGAATTGTTCCCTTCAAATATCTTAGAAGCCTCTTACAAGCCTCCCAATGTTCTGCTGTTGGTGAAGCTAAAAAATTTACTAAGCTTATTAACATAAAATGCTATCTCTGGTCTAGTGAGAGTAATATACTGTAATTTTACGCCGAGAGTGCAAAAAGTATGCCGATGTGTTTTTCTGAGCTTGGCCTTGGACGCGGGCTGGGTTTTGCCGAACGAAGCTCAGAATAAACTGTTCAAAGTGCATACAACATTCCTGTTACACCCATCGTGCGAATAAGGTACCAGCTTGACTTAACTGCAAAATCTAGGTGTTTTGAAAGCATACACACCAACTGTTATTGATTTTTTTGGTCAATGTCCAACTCTCAATCATAAAAAGTCATCGGTGCTCCATCTAGTGTATACACTCTTCAATAATTTTTTTTTCAAACGTGTAGTGTGTACCTCTCAAGTCGCAGCCAATACTCTGGAATGGTGAGTAGCGCTCAGTTACTTATAAAAGAATAGATACAAAAGTAAAATGTACACATGAAAAAAAAAAATGTAATGGAAGAGAGTAATCAGACTTCTCCTTTGCCAAACATCAATTTTCACTTGCGTTGCTGATAGATCATTCGACTATACTTACATGTAAGCATTTCATTTGCAGCAGATGATGATAAATTCACAGCACAACTATTTCAAACATAACCGAGAATTTCCTTGATATATGAAGGGAGAAATTGGCAAAATATGGACAAATTTTATTTCAACGGGTAAAATGATGAATATCAAAAGTCATGGATAGAGTTGACAAATTAAAGGCTTGGGCTGAACTTTTTTAAGCCCATGTCTATACCTGTTAGATAAGAAGTGTAAGGATTGGGCCTGAGTTGGACTTGAACTTTTACTTATTTTTTTTAAATTGTTGTAAATTTGAAAAGTGTTAATTATAATAAAGTTGTTATAATTAATAATAATGAATTAAAAAATATTTCAAAATAATATAATAAATAAAGGAAATAAAAATTTAGAGATTTAATTTTTTAATATTGAATTCTCTAGTTCAAACACACTCTTAATTAATTAATACTTAAAAGAGAGTTTAGTATTATAATTTTAAGTTTTTTTATTATTATTGATATATAAATTAGGAATTTAAACTTGCTTTTTATATTTTTCTATTATTTTTTAAATTTAGATTTATTATTCTAATTTATAAATTTATTTATTTTTTAAATAGAGGGTTTGGGCCTAACTCGGATATTTTTTTAAACCCCTGTCTATGCCCTCATGTGCAAAGCTCACACCAAAGCCAATGAGAATGGGCCAGGCCGGCCCAAACTTGGGCTGGCCCATGCTTTTTCACTATCCATAGTTGTGGATTATTCCAGTTCAATGACTAAATTTAAAATAATATTATACTTACAAAATTGAGAATAATTTGTGATCATTAAATTTACATTAATATTATACTTACATAGTTTGAGAATAGTTTGGGAATCATGTTCATGTCCAAACATTTGGACTTCATAATATATAATTGTCAAATTTCTCGTCCCATTTTCAGTTGCATTGTACCTCTACCCCTCACTAGTCCCTAACTCATATTAAATATATCTTCCTTAAGGAGCCGGCTACTTTGCATCCGTTATACGTAATCCCCCAATTTTGTCTTTAGTCAAGCAATCGTTGGATATTATCCAACGGTTGGAAAAGATACATAAAGAAAACGAAGAGTAACCTTATAAACGAGTTAGTAGCCGGTTACCAAAAAACATAACAATTGTGTGGTACACAACTACAAGTAACCCGTTATAAGTAGAAAAGACGTTCTTGAATGCAAGAACTCGTTACATGCAATTGTACGTTGCAAACGACTGTTTGGATCCATTCCAATATCCGCAGGACAAAAATTCACATGTGATGTCATCAATTTATTTAGTGGTGAAAGATAAGAACTCAAGTCTTGGCGAAAAGAAAAAAATAAAGGAAAAAGCAGTTAACACCATCATCGTAGCAGGAGCCTCCGCTTCTGCTTGGTCCCAATCCAAGACCACTTTTGTTGTGTCCCTTTGAACATCTCCCTTTCTCTTTTGGCACTTCTTCTCAATCTGGGCAATCTCAACCATCAAAATAGCGCATGTGATTTGCAGCAGCGAATGGAGATGAGTCTGCTTCTACTTGTACCCATGACAAGGATAAGGAATGACAATCCCAGGACGATCTCGTGTTAAAGTTTGACCTGGAGCCCTTAGAGCGAGGTGCCAAGCTTTTGAGGGAGACTAGCGCATATTGTAATGCGAAGTAGTAATCGAAATTGAGTTGATTTTTTGAATTATTAAATTTATATCCTTGTATCCTTGTACATGGGATTTGTTTACTATATTTCGGTGAATTACACAAACATTTTGTTGTAGGCATTTCAATTTATGAGAAGCGAGGGGAGACATAAAAAGCAAAAGTATGTGCAAAGGCTGTTGAATATAAGGGTAGGTCAGCTGAGGCGGAAAATGTAAGATGTTTTTGTTTTTGTTTTTTGTAATTGGCTTAAAGGAAAATGGCGTTCGAGGTTCTTAAAAAAGAAATTGCTTGTTCCAGTGGCGTTAGAAGAAATTAACGTTGGAAATGCACGATCCTGTTTGTTTCTCTATTGAAGCTTAGGCAAATTTTTAATTTTAATTGGATGCCCATCCCATATTTCTTGCAAAGTTTTTATATAGGTAGTGTTTAACATGTCTTGGTTTTAGAAGTGGGATTGTTTATCGATTAGGCTCAGAAATTAAACTTCTTGCATTGCAATTGTTTAAAACATTAGAATTGGGCAGGTTTAGGATTAACATTTGATTTACTGCTGTAGCGTGGCTTCATTATAGATGTCCTTCGAAGCATAAAGGTTATGTGAATTTGAAGAAATAAATTTAATGGCCTTATTTTATACTTGTTGAAGTAGTATTCACATTTAATTTATGGAAGAATTTCCTTAGTGTATTAACTGGCTTCGATAGCCTTTTGTAAATTACTCTTTAAATTTGGAGGTTAAAATAATTAGGGAAACTCAGAGAAGAAGATGGGTATATTCACCATTGTTGCTTTTTCTTTTTTATGGTAAGGAGAGGGAAATTGTAATTTGTAATGAATAGATAAATTTAGGTCAGTATAACAGACAAACAAAATCAATATGGCTCGTAACGAGGATGAATTGGCAAGAAAGAAGATGCAGCCATGTAGCATTTTATGTGCTGCAGGTGGCATAGAATGAATATGTATGAAAACATACATGCTGAAAATGAATATCATAAAGCGAAAAATGAAGAGCTTGCAAGGTTTTTTGTTGGAATAGAGTCATCAATAAAGCAATTGTGGGGTAAGTTGGACGAGGTACTGAAGAAGAACAGATCCAAGCGAAAAAGCAACAAACAGAGAGGGAAAAGGCCATGATTTAACGTGAAACAATAAGGGTAAACACAATGGCAGAAGGAGAAGGAAGAGGACATGAAGCAAAGCTTGCATACTACTTGTGATCATATCAGGGGTATAAATTCAATTTCATAGTTGATTTAACTTTGATAATGTGATTTATCTTATTAGACAAAGTTTATGCTAATTACTTAGCTTCCTTCTTGATTTAACAACGTAATATGTTGCCAACTGCAATTCAATTGTTGGATACCATTGATTTACCAGAGAGGATATTGAAACATCTAAGCTTAAGGACAATATTTATTAAATACAATGCTTAAAGTTTTGCATTAGAGGAAAAGTTATGCTGCTTTGTACACAACATACTGTCATTTATGCAGTTGGGGAAGTGATTGCTCTCGGAATAAGGAGGTTAACGACTAGAAAATCAAAAAAGTTTTAATTGAAGATTTGCACATGTGTTGTTTCATATATGTCTGCGAGATTTGACCGTCGAAGCTGAGGATATCTTTAATTGACTTTGAATGGTGTCATTTTTTTTAACATGTACACGAGTAAAGGTCCAATAAGTGCACTGAATGGTCTTGTTTTATGTTATGGTGACCAATACAAGGGTATAGGTCCTGCACTCGCCAGTAGCTGTGCTGGTGATTTTGATTCAGGAGTGGTAGACCGAATTGGGATATGGTCTTGGAATTCCCTTTGCCTAGTCAAGATTAATAAGGACTGAAGCTGCTAAAGCTGTAGTTGGAATGGTGCATGTATTTGTTGTAGTGACCATAATGTTGACTTATGTTAATATTTTTTTTATCTATTTTTGTCTTTATTAGATCATCAAATCATCTTCAAAGCCATCTCATTTCTGTTGAGGGGATTTTGATCTCTCTATTACTCAAGTGTGATAATTGTTATGAACCAATGTATGGATATAAGGAGAAAATTTCAGTTCTACCATTGGGTTGTATTTGTTGCTCTTTTAATCCTTACATTAATTGTTTTAATTTATTTTAAACATCTCCGGTCAGAAACGTTCCAGAGGATGTAACTAGTATATTCACTGAAGCACCACCGTCATGCATGAGCCATTTGGAATACCAAGTTGAACAAGGAACAATAACAAGTTTTATATGAACAACGAACCACATACAATATTCATGGCAATATAGATATTGTTATTATGATATCAAAGCATACAAAATAACAATGCAGCCGACATTGAATTCCCCAGGTACAACAAACAAAAAAGTTGGAGATCGCTGAAACCAATTCTAAAGGCCTACAAAGAAGAACAAACAAAGTGAATAAATTTATATCATACAACGACAATTGGGAAGAGTGATCCCACTTACTAATGGATTTGTCACAGCTGCTGGTGCTTACAATGTTGAGGTTGTCGTACTCGATCAGAGGCGTATGGCTCTGGTGGGATGGTATAAAAAGAAAAACCAAGAACAAATAAGAAGCAATAGTAATTTTAGCATAAGATATTTAGCTACATATGAGAACATAAGATGTTGAACTGTAAGATATTAAACAGTTAATTGCATGTTACCTCTGTTTCATCGTCTCCATTCATAGGATCCACCAACCTTTTTGGTGGTGGCTGAACAATATCAACAAGCTGAGGTGTCCACTTACATATTTCGGGAAGCTCTTTCATACCTGGTCCATAAGTTGACCTGTATACGTCAATTGTCAGTGAAACATGTACAAAGTCATGATATGCACCAGCCCAACGGATGATGCATTGGCAGGCATGGGAACATGGTATTCCTGAAAGTTGCCATAAGCCACAAGAGCACACCGAAAGATCCTTGTTAACTACAAAGGAAAGTCCATTCATCGTGACAGTTAAAATATTTGAGTTTGCGCCACCATGGATGTTCCATCTGTCACCTTCAATGACATTTTGTATGATTTGTTGTCGTGTTGCTGGAGTGATGTTGTCCCGCACCCAATCCCACCCAGCCAAGTACCTTTTTTCAAAAATTTTTGCAGTTTCTCTTGTTATTGCAGTAAATCTATTTGCCACATTCATATCTAGATACTTCAACAACCAACTTCGAAGTTGTTCCGCAGCACTTATAGTTATGTCGATGCTTTTAGCCCATTCAGGCATGCAATAAAGAGCCCAACAATGGTATTCTCTATTAATCAACCACCCATAACACTCCCTATTTTGATCTTGTAATAGCATCATATGCTGCTGGAAAGTTACCTTGTTTGTGCTACTGCAAGCAGCCCAAAACAACGAGTACACAGGTGCAAGGGGAAATTGCTCCTTAAGTTTTTTGTAAAGACTAAAACAACACTGCCTATATTGAGCGTAGGGAAGGGACTCTGACACTGCCTCGTCGACTCTATTATCCCCATCACACATGATGCAAATACCCTTTCCATAATCCATGTAGTCCATGCGGAGTCCCTCATATAGATTTTTAAGGAAAAAAGACCACGAATCGAAGTTCTCTTCTTGTACCTCGCAAAATGCAATAGGGAGTACGGCATTGTTGGCATCACGAAACACTGCAACGAGCATCACACTCTTGTACGGACTGTCAATCTCCCATCCATCTACAATTACTAGTCTCCGACATGTTGTTTTAAAAGCATGTGAACAGTCAGCAAATAGAACAAACATCCTGTCAAATACTGCAACATCTGGATCATCGAATGTTTTTGTCTGTATTATGACAATGTTGTTACTGTTAACCTTTAACATTTCATTTTTGTATTGGAACAAGCGCTCGTAACCATAATTGTGATCTGTTCGCAGCCATAATTTTGCAGTTTTGTCTATAGCCTCTAACTTTCATGTAGGGTATTTGAAACCAGAGTATGTTTCAATTTCATACCTCAATCGATGGAAATCGATATTTGGGTTTTGCACCCACAAATGCAAGAATTTTGCCGCATTCCACTTTGTCCCCAATGGAAATTTGTAATTGCGCCTCTTGCATGTGTGGTTTGGTGTAATTTCCTTCAGCACAAACATATTGCTTTTTCGCACCTTCGCTGCACTTACTTTCCAATCACATATAAGATCAGAACATTCACAACTGATGAAGGTACTTGTATTCTCCATTACGCAAAGCTTGATGCCATCTCGCATTGCCTGAATGTCAACAACCGTTCTAAACTGAAATTCATCCTTAAATTTTTGTCCCAGCTTCATTATAAAACCGTTCGTCCCCCCTTTTTCAAATACGAACCCAGCAATGCATGATCTTTCATCTTTTTTGTCAAACACATTTTGGAATAAATCATCCTCGTATCCTTCCCATGAGTTTTCTAATACACTCCCATCATTGTCAGTGCTGTCGGACAAAAATAGACTCCCATCATTCGAGAGTTCATCTATATGACATTGGAGATTGAAAAATGGCGAAGGTGGTTCTTCTGCAATAACATCTTTGGCAAGAAGGCTGATAGCAGAATCCAGAATATTTACGAGAGTGTGGCCAACATGATCAGACTCATCAACATCCTTTAGAGCATCTATTACCTCAGTGTGGGAAATATGTACTCTCGTTGATTGTTCGGAAGCAATTTTTGAATTAACTGCCATACTGCATTGATCGCAAGACATCTGTAGTTGAACTCCACAAGTTGATCCTTCATAGCCATGTCCATGGCACTGGTGAACCTTATAATGCGAACATCCCTCATGTGCTGACCTATTTCCATCTGGAAATAATTCCTTGGCGATGTTTTTTCTACGCATATTATTTGCTCTCGTCTTCGATTCAATCGTAACTGATTCAACGTCCTGAATATTATGTGGAATTTTAACAACCGATCTTGGAGAAGTCCGCAAATGCCTGGGTTCCCTAACAAATATATGAATATAATTACAGCAGATACATTGATAACATATTCTTTAAAATTTAAGTAATTCAATATTGTAGCTTCCGTTAATGGATGGGATAAATATTAAAAATCAACATAGTCTTTGCTGGAATTTATGACTAATAACAAAACGGTCTTGGGTTTGTAAGTTTGTATAGAAGACGAATAAAATATAAACGACATAAGGAATTTATAATTAATATTGAAGAGTTATTGGTTTCTACGTCTTCCTGAAAGGCAATACCTCATTAGTTGAGTGTTTGATGCCTCTCGATAGTTGTATTGAAGATTGTTCCCAGATTCGCGTCTTCGACAGTAAATTCTTTCCCCAAGCCTGTTACTATGGCAAACCAACCGTCGAGAGAGCCATGGTACTGTTAGAAATAAAACCTTCAATTCTTGATTCGCAAGTGGTTCTGCTGTAGGAAAAAATAGATGAAACTTTTGGTCGAATGAGGATTTCGTTCCTCGCGCATGATTTTTTGCAAATTTTGGTTGCCGAGTGTTCAAATTCGAAACTAAAGAGCGCGAAGTTAAGGCATTTAATCGTGTTTTACAACTACATAAAGGCGATGACTCCCGCCAAGTAAGATGTGGCCAGGCCCATTGTTACTGATATCATGGTTAATACTATAATCCAAATGTGTACAATTGAGCCCGACCTAAATCCTTGAACGGCCCGGTACTAGGCATATCATTCCATTAGATTATTGGTTGATTTTTTGGAGCTTTTGTATGGCATTATTCATTAGTTGTTTTGCCCATTTTTTTCATAGATTAAGCTACGGAATTAGTAAGCGCGTTTGTTAATTGGCATTATAACTACATACATATAAACGATACGGTATGAAAAAATGAATCCCCATCTTATAACAATTATATGTGCATATAAATATATACGATGGTGTGTAGTCACCATCGTATATATTTCAATTGTTACTCCAGCATATATTGCGTAAGACAAGTTTCGGCTAATTATTTTCATTGAATAAACTCACATAATATTATTTGTTAGCCACGTAGCAATGTTATTTGTGGTTAACGTTTGTTAATACAATCCCCAAGTAATGCACAATATAAGGCCAAGAAGATTTCTTGCAGCGGATGAAATAACTGTAAATTTTTTTTTCACTTCAATCTATTCATTGCACTAAATAAATTATTGAATTTACACTGTGCGTATAATCATGTATGGTTTCAGTTTGAAATACGCATGTGGTCATTGCAAATTTATCCCATGTACGAAAAAGAACTTTGTATATGCTAAATTAAAGAAAAAATTAATAGTTACGACAAAAGTACTAATTATTTGGTGGCGTGATGTGACAGGGTTTACCGTGGCTGGTCAGGAAGTAATTAATGGGCATGGCTCAGTTTGAAATGATTTTTATAGTTTAAAGAGTTGACGTTGACGTATTGTAAATGGTAATAATGTTTCCAACTTGCCGGTTAATTTGCCATTATATAGGTTCTCCCATCTGTTCACTACTTCACAAATGGGCCTCGTATGATCCCTCCAACTACATCGCAGCTAACCTTATACTTTGCAACATATGCTATCGTGTAAAATATAATAGGAGTTTACTAAGTTACAGATCCAACTTTAGCCAACTCCCATCGCCTGCGTTTGCACGGTGTTTCTCTCTCTTGATGACACGTGTGCTGCTTCCCATTGAGTGTGTACGTTAAAGCTTCTGAAAGATAGCAACCTCCCATTTGATATTAGATGGTTGCCACTTAAGCCCCCACTTAAGCCATATAAACAAGCAGCCGGGTGGTAATTACCTTGTATTTGTGTTGTTTCCAAGTCATGTAGGTTCGATGGGGATGGCTACTTCAGATAAAAGTAGTGTGACGTAGGTAATTCTCGGACCTGCTTATGCCACGTGTCCGATGAGTGACTAACACTTTATTTTGATGGGACAGGTTAGTATGGCATCATTACCCCAAAGCGCGGCGGGTTTATAGACAGGACATAAGCAAAGTCAGTAAGTCTTGTCTCTTTCAAAAAGGGCAACAATGTTATTTTGGATCTATTATTGTTTTCTATAGTTGATGACATGACGTTGGACTATCCAAGTATTATCCGTGCTTGGAAGCATTGAACTTTTGTTTGGTGGTCTGGTGCCTTTATCATTGACCCTTGTTATTTGTCACTAAAAGTACATAAAAGACAACCATAAATAGTGGTTCCAGGGATGGGCGGATCCGTAGGTTGGTAAGATCTTTAAGCGGTTCGTATAGGCACCTTCAACTTTCATATTTTATTACATAGCGTTGATAATTATAAATACTTTACAATCTGCCCCTCTAACATTTTCTCTTACCTATAATTATAGACAGATGCTCGTTCACCGCAGTGAACTACTTTTTTCCTAGAAATTAAACAAAATACATATTCACAAAAGGTGTGTATATTAACAATACCAGTGTTTAGCTTCATACATAGAAATTCCTGATAGGGAAGGATTATTGCCGCAAATATCATGTTTTCTAGAGTGTTAGGTTAATGGATTTACATCACGTGGTCTATTAATGACCTACCCCACCACTGACCTTTTACTATAAGAGGAACACATTTCCATTCATCTGTGCAAGAAATCCATTGAGCTTTGCAACAACAGAAGGTACCTTCTGCACTTACACTTCATTTGCATATATTGTAGGCTTAACTAAATTATTATTGTTTGTGCAACGTTAGGCTTCGTGTTTAGTTTTATAGTCGTTAGCATGTGGGACTTAAAGACGTTTTGAATACTTTACCGCTCCTTCATAAGTCCTAATTAAAAGTGTTTTTCTTGATATTTACATTAACATCAGCCGAGTATCTCGTATATTTCCCCTCATACACTGGAAAACTGGACTGTAACCTCATAGTTTTTATCATTTTAATTTCCACAGTTCATGATGTGGTGTTTGCTGCATTACAATATATTTCATATGAATTCACCATGTTTAAATATTTCAGATGGTTCAGCCTGATAGTTCCCATTATACCTCTGATGGCCATTTCACGTACATCTTGGATTATATGGGTGAGAGCATTGCTGTTCAAACCGTTCGGCCCACCCGATTCAAGCTATTGAACCTCTGCTTCATAGCTTCTTCAGCTTTGCAAAACGATGAATCACCACCAAATCATCTGTTCCGCCCGACTTGTGCACCATCCTGGCTGGGCCATGTGGTCAAATTATTCTCTGACGACGTCCTTCAAGTCATGATCCACGAGAGCATTAAGAGAGGTGACAACACACTTCATATTTCTGTGAATTTCACACCTATCGGCACTCGTCGTCCGGGCCCAGCAAGAGAACTCAACAGTTTACCTGTTGACGTTCCAGTAATTGTGGACATGGGAGGCCGACATCGCCATCCTATCGTTCAACATGCAACTCATGTCCATGCCGTGCCTCCGACTGCAATGGCGATCCCAGCAAGGCCAACAGTACCTTCAATGCTCTTGAAACAACCCTTCAACGGAATGCCTGAGCATGCACCATCAACTGGGATGCCCGTCTGTTTTCATGTGGCCGCTGCAAGTGTTTCTTCAGCTGTCAATGGTCTTCAGGGCCAACGACCAAGTGAGGTCCAAGGCAATCCACTACCTCAAGGCCTAACCGATGCACTACCACAGAGTGAACATAATGAGGTGCATGTTAACTCTCCGGTCCAACAAGTGATGGAAGTTGCCCCTACCCCTCTTCCAGTGCAAGCAGATCTTGGAGATAACACTGTTAATACACCAAACAGTGGGGATTCTGGAAAGCCACCTTCCGGCCCCAAACGTATGTATAAGTGTCAGAAATGCGAAGGCGTTGGTCACAGCAAGCGCTTCTGTAAGATTAATAAACCTGCTTCTGTCCGGCCTGAAAGCTCTGCATCTGCGGAGGTAAAAACTTGATGCAGGATATGTATTTTTTAATTATTTCAAATGTTACCACCATTATTCATTTGGGTATGCAAATTGAAATTTTTATTTTCCTCTTTTAAGTTGTATTGTCTTGTGTTCCAGGCTCCTAAAAGAGAGGATAATGGACAGACAGTGGATATTGAAGCATTCCCCAATGTTATGCATGGGGATGCCGAGCATCCTATGTCAACTAAGTAGTGGTTTCGGCCACCGCCGAGCTTTCTTGGCTAGTGATAATGTACTTTTGGTTCGAGTATATGCACCGTTTTTGTTATAAAGTGACAGGTCTGCTAAGTCACTTTTGGTTGGAGTATATGCACCGCTTTTGTTAGAAAGTGAAGGTGTGGTAAGTCACTTCTATATGCCTTAGAGGCTGAAGTTTGCGGTGATATCTATGTTTGAAAATGTGCCATGTCGTGTACTAGGTGTGTATGCCTTGTAAAATATGTGATCAGGCATAAATTCCAAGTATGTTGTAATATGGGCACCAATGGAATAAATAACGGGACGTTTCACTCGTGACTTAATCAAATGTCCATTAAGTTGTATGCATTTCCATTCAAGTTATGCCCTTATTAGTCCCAGTTGACTTGAACAGTTGAACCCACACGAACCACAACACTATTGCATAGTATGTGACCCATCTTTAAATAATTCCCTAACTTATTATCTGAATGGTAATGCATTTTCTCTCAATGGTTCGGCTAGCTTGCAATCGTGGTTTGAAATATCCACTAGCGTACTATGACAACTATGTTTCACACAAAAATGCATCGAAAATTGGTATTAACATATTCTTTAAAATTACGATTTCAATGAATATATTTATCACTTACCGATTTCCATTCCCTAGTTAATTTTTCTCCTCAACCGAAGATTGAAGATGTAAGGAATGGATAATAACTAAAATTCATCCTCGTCCTTCCCACCTTTACTATTCCATTTCGCCATACATTGCAGCAGTGGTAATAGTTGGTGATGAATATTGTTAAAACACAAAAAGAAGTAATAGGAGCGACAGATGTGTGAAGAAGAAGAAACAAGATACAATTTTGTGTTTGAGAGTGTGAAAATGAGAGTGTTGTTGGTGTCAATGCTTATATTTCGTACATATTTTATCTTGACCGTTACTTTAACATCCAATTCTAACAGTTGTGGTTTGTTGGCTCCATGTTCGAGATGATCCAACTTAGCGGGAGCCTTAATAGAAATGGGTTGGAATCGAAACTAGCTGGGATGGGAGCGATCTGCACTGGGAACGAGAACTAAGGATCAGAAGAAGTTATTGATGTAACCTGTTGTAATCGCAATGGGAATGGTTTTGTGTCCCATTTACGTGTTTATCTCAGTTTATGCTGGGAATCTTAATAAGCCTACTCCCGTCTATTCAGTAGAAGAGTGGGACTATTGGCACCCCTTTAAATCTCTTATGAAACTTGTCTTCATATAATGTTGTTTTTATTTTTTTGATGAAGTATTAATTCAAATAAATGGATTTGTTCACAAAGTTAAAGAAGTGATTAACTGGAATTAATGTAGGGGTAATATTGGACAAATAATGACCGGGGATTTATGAGTAATGGGGTTCGTTTGAATAGGGGTTTTATCAAGACATTATACGGGTGCCAACAGTTATACTCTCACTAAAATGCCTTATTTATGGCATCATCATCACCATTATATTAATATTAATGTTATTTATATTATTATTCATATGATTTTTTTATTATAACAAACATTATTAATAATAACAATAGAATGCTCATTTAATAATAGAAATAGTTATTATTGTTACATGTATTAATAAGTGAATAATCATATTTATACTAATAAATAAAAATAATTTATGACAATAACAATCTTAACTGTAATCAAACTTGTAAAAATTTATATTCTACAGCTATAAGTAATAGTTATTATTCAGTTTAATCTATAATAATTAATTAACTTAACGGGGTTTGGCGATGTTGGAGTTGGTGTAAAGTAGAGCACCTCTTCATAACCACACAATCAAACTTATATTAAGTTTTTTAATATTTATCACTTACCCTTTTTTGCTAAGATTCGTGCTCCACCGTAAATGCATTTTTGTTGCTAGTCATTGATATCATTATATCAATATGTTTATTAATTAACATACACCATTATATTTATTAATGATTGGTTTATAGGGTCCAGCTAGATTGCAACCGTGATTTGGTATCCCATTTTTTGTCTTTTTGTGATCCAACCATTAGATCCAACCCAAGAGTTTTAAAAGCTATTCCAACCATTATTTCTATCAATTTGCTCAACATCATATAACCGTATAATTGTTAGCATAAGATATAAATTTAGTCTAAACAATTTATTCAAAGGGCCCCCTTAGGGCAAAAAATTAATTATCATATGATAATTTGTTGGCACAAACTCTATTATTCTTAATTTACTTATCCATGCCAAACACTTCATTGGAATTAAATTTTAGTAAAATAAACATATTGTCCGTTGGTACTAAATGCACCAACAATATATTATTAAGACAATGTGCGCCATTATTGATTGATACATGAGCCATGCTTATTGTAGTTATATATACAATTCGCAGACCATCAACAAATTGACTGTAGTTACAGAGCCGATAATCCATTCACCAAAGCATGAGAGTGTTGTTTTAATTATTGCGTTACAAATGTAATTAAAATAAATTTCATTATATGCGGGCATATATTGTGATTACAGTTTTCATTGCATGTGTTGTAATCCAAACATAGTAAGTGGTTATCCTTTCGTATTTGGCACATATACCTAACAATCAACTAAATAAAAATGATTTCTATCATATACAACGCATTTAACATATAAGGTGATAACAAAATTGTGATGAGCAAAATGTAATCTGAAGTCCCAAATATTTATCAAATAACATTATGTACATGTCAACATGCGACTCATGTCCAAAAAAACAAAGTATTGCAATAGTTTCCAGATCCCATGACCAATATGTGGCCTTGCCACGTGCCAGATGGCTATATCCATTTGGCAAGTATAAAACCTTTTCCCAGCGAAGGTTCACACCATTTCTTCATTCTGTTACTATCCATTCCCACAGGCATGGTTGCTTTATAAACTGGGGCCTGTACTCTGCCGTCGAGAAGATCGTTTGATCTGTGGTAGTTGTCCTCATATTACGTGCACTGACGGAAGAGATCGAGGGATACCCACTCGCGTTGGACTGTTCTTTTTCAGGTTAGTGTGCATTAAAGGAAAGTATCGCCCTAAATCATACTATGTCTTCAAATAAGCCATAAAATTAGCATGAAATCTCCTTATATGCGGTTTTGTATGTTAGATTCCTTATTAAGAGGGGATTATAATATGTCGTGTACATTTACATTTGCTATTTGTGTTGATATTTTCGGGATTTGTTAGGGTTTCAGTATTTGCATATCTGTTGTAAATGTTACATTTGTAACTAATGTAGGTAGATCAGAAAGTCAATTAAGTTAGTGTAATTGCCTTATGTGAAGGAATTAAAATTTCGGTGTTGCAATCACTTCACATGTTCAAACAAAACCTAACCAATCCCCCATAATTAAGTTCTTACTATGGACAGTAAACTTGGGAATAATGCAGGTTTTTGAATCCAATGGCACGAACTACTTATTACGTAGTGTTTGTTGGAAGAAGACAGGGGATTTATGAATCGTGGCCTGAATGTCAATTGCAAGTGAATGGATTTCCTGGAAACTTATTCAAGTCGTATAAATCAAAGGAATCCGCTGAAAAGGCATACGAAGCACATTGTGTTGCCTGTAACCAAGAAGCTAAATATTCTGATATAGTTACGGCAGACCGCAGCGAAGAAATTCCTACCTCCTTCAACGCCATGGATAATGATAGTCTTCTTATAAACCGAAAGTGGTTGGAGGTTGGTGTAGCCATTGCGTTATTTGCTGTAATTACTGCAGCTGTACTTAAGTTAATTGCATAGCTCCACTATGCCTATGGCTATAGAGTGCAATTAACCTTTGATGTAATCGTAAAGAATGGCAAACTATCATTGTTATCGACAAGCTAAATGAATGCACTAATGAAATAACGCTTTTATTGCCATCTATGTACCTAAATTTTACATGTATGATATACTCTTACACCTAAACATCATTATGAAGGCAGAATCCTCTTATTAATTTTTGCATGAAAGTATGTATGAAATAATAAAACATTATACAGAGTAGATATTTTATTCAGGCTGAAGGGCTTATACATGCTTCGATGGTCACAGAGAGTTCATATTAGTCTTAGGCCGCAACAACGATTTTAGGGTTATTTAAAGCAACAATTGAAATGGTTGTAAGAGACGACTATCGAGCTATGGAAACCTTCTCGGCATAGGGACTATCGAATGTAATTAATTTTTCGTTTTAAAATTTTCGCAACAACCAATTGCGAATTATTAGGGCGGGAGACTGAACAATGATCCCGCGCGTTACTGTGCATTGAAGTTCAACCTTGACTGCATGTGGACAAAAGCAAAATTTTAGACACTTTACCAAGAACAAACTCCATTGACGTTAAAGGCAGCCAGGAGGTGGTCCAGTTCACGGATAACATCTACAATAATTAGATCGACTATTTGCCAACATTGGGATTCAGAGTGCATCAGATCGTCCCACTTCACTAAGTAAGTATCTTCATTTTTGGGTAAATCATTAACATTGGTTTTGCCTATAGATACTTAGTTAACGTGTGCATTACATGTACGTTAGTTTCATTTTCTTGGTTTATAACAACTAAATTTGAATCATTAACGTGAGCTTATATCGACAATCTATTACTATATAAATCTTTCATATAAAAAATTGATTAATTTGTCAGGCAAATAAAAGAAGAAAAATGTCATGGACATCGGGTTCTCAGAGTGACTGTGATTTGAGTTACCAAATTATAGAGATAGGAGCTCACGAAATGCATGCAGACAATAACGATGAATGGCCAGCCACCGACGGTGATCCCCCCACCGAGATGAATAAGGACTTCATTGAAACAGATACAGAAACTGAGGAGGAGGCAAAAAATGAGGTGAATGCTGACAACAATGAATCGGCCTTAGTAAGGATTGAGACAGTAGATGTTTTGGGTCGGGAATTTACAACCGATGAAGATGCTGATTCCTTTTACTGTAAATATGCGAAGGAAATGGGATTCGGAGTTCGACGACATAATAAAAGATGGAATACTAAAGGTGTGCTCATTGGGAGAAAGTGGGTTTGTAGCCGAGAAGGGTATCGACCAAAGAAGTTTCTTTGTCAAGATAATAGGATAAGAGAGGCAAGACCCCTGACTCGAACTGGTTGCCAAGCTGCATTTAAGATTAAACGAAAGGATGAGATTACTGCATGGATATGTACGCAATTCAATGCTGCCCATAACCACACACTAACACCACCTCAACACGTGCACTATATAAGGAGCCACCGGAAGGTTTCTGGAGTAGACTTAGTTGCGGCATCATCTCTTCACAAGGTTGGTATGAAACCATCCCAAATACATGAGTATATGGTCGAGAGGTCGGGAGGGTACAATAAGGTTGGATATTCGCGGAAGGACATGCAGAATAAAATGGACACACACCGTAGGAAACTACTACATGAATCGGATGCAGAAACTTGCCTCTCGTATCTAGAAGGGAAGAAATGCGATGATCCTGCTTTTTACTTTGCCCATACAATTAATGAAGATAATAGGTTAGGAGACTTATTCTGGTGTGATGGTGGATGCCGGGCAGATTATGCGGTGTTTGGCGATGTTGTTGCTTTTGATGCAACATATCGAACAAATGCTTATCGAAAACCATTTGTTGTGTTATTGGGCATAAATCATCACAGACGGACGATTGTGTTTGGATTTGCATTACTTTCAGATGAGACGGAACACACATACATTTGGTTATTGGAAACTTTCTTAAAAGCAGTAGACTGTAAGCAGCCTAAAACAGTAATAACGGATGGCGACAAGGCAATGAGGAATGCAATATCAAAGAAATTTCCGCAATCAGTACATAGACTATGTTGTTGGCACTTGGCTAGAAATGCACAGGCAAACATCAACAACAAGGACTTTACTAATGGATTTCAAAGATGCATGCTGCAACCATATACTGTTGATCAGTTCGAACAAGCATGGACAGAGTTAGTGGCACGCCATAATGTTGAAAACAATGACTGGGTGATGAAGATGTACACTGACAAACATATGTGGGCTGAAGCATTTTTACAAGGAAAGTTTTTTGGTGGAATGAGGAGCACACAGCGATCCGAAGGAATGAATGCATTTTTAAATCACTACGTTAGTATCAAACTTAGACTTATATCATTCGTCAAACAAATGGATAGGCTAATGGATAGACAGCGAGATGTCGAAGGCAAGGATGACTATGATAGTGTCGACGGTCGGCCTGTGTTGAGAACTCACCTTAAGGCATACGAGGGGCAGGTAGGGGACATTTACACAAGGGCTATATTTCGCATTATCACAAATCAGATTACCAAGGAAGGTGTCATGACAACAAAACAAGTAACCAATGACGATGTAGTAAGAGTTTATCAGGTAAAAAAATATGATTTTGCTGATAAGGAGTGGAATGTTGAAATTAGGGGCATGTGGGATAGTGTTTTATGTAGCTGCCTAATGGTTGAGACTATTGGCATTCCTTGCTCACATATTTTTGCAGTGATGAAGGTAGAAAATATTAAAACAATTCCTAATTGTGTTATTTTGGGTAGATGGACTAAGAATGCAAAAATTGGGGTAAGCCCACATAAGAAGGAAAAATCAAATTCCCCATACATGAGCATGGAAGCACGATTAGGATCACTGCATGCTGCTTGTCGAAACTTGCAACGACTAGCTGCCAGTAGTTGTGCGGCCTTTGAGCTTACCATTACAGATGTACACAACTTGTCACTACGGTTGGAAGCACTGATATGTGATAAAGATAAAGACGCATTAGAGGGCCAGTTACGAAGAAGAAGTCATGTTCAAGACCCGACTGTAGTTTTGACCAAAGGTTGTAGAAAGATGAAGAAAAAAGGGCCTCCACCAGAAAGAAGATGCAGCAGCTGCGGGCAGCCTGGACATACGATTCGAAAGTGCAAAACGAAGGAACAAACGACAGAAGCAAATGTTGAATGTGGCACGCAAGGAAGTCAATTCATGTGTGAAAAGAATGTGGTAATGAATACAAGAGGACTCGGAATCGGAATGCGTACGACAACTCCTATACTAGGCAACCAAGAGAATGCTCAGTCCAGACACTCACATAACAGCAATAGCTTAACCCTTGATAGTGGTTCACAGCCATGGTTTCAACAATTCCCCGTCAGCACAGACAATGACTCAACTGACAACACTTGCATCGAAGGATTCTTATCGAATTGTGACCGGGCCAATGCAAGTACATCAACATATGCAACAAATTACGGTTGCCTATGGAGGGGACATGGATTCTAGTATTGTGAGTAAGTAATGCATTTAATAAATAAAGATAGTTTTGAATGCAAGGTGACTATATAACTAAATGTTATTCTGCCACATGAATCGTAGGTTACAATAATAAGATGCCGAGTATTATATCTCACTACAGTGGTTAACCTCATGGCGGGTAGTGGCAAGCCAAAATTCTCTCATTTCAGGCATCGGCTTTGAGGAAAAAATAGCGGTTAGCTGACCTAAAATAAACTTATATCTTAGATTAACTTGCTTTATGGCCTTATTGTACCCGTCTTTGTTGGATACTCTAACGAAGCAGAATTAAATTTATGGCTGAAGTTCATGCTTGAAATAGATCGAAGCGATCCAGTAAATAAAGAAGTCGAATAACAGATTCTATAATATTTTACCACATAAACTTATAAAACTTCGGTATACGACCAATCTTACTTAATGTACAATCAAACAATGATAGTATAACATAACCAAGATAGACAATAATGCATCAGTTCATTACTTTTCTAATTACCACAAACTATTGTAGGCTTAACATGACAAACGTCTATTTAATGTTCTTTATATATTGTTAACTCTCACACTTAATTTCGTGGCCCATGACCCATTTTTCGCGACTTCATTCTGTTAGTCGTTACCTTCTTTGCCAAATCGTCATCTCGTTTGAGGGCATCTCTTTGTGTCTCAATGTAATGAAAGCTTGCATTTTCCAGAACTTTATTCCTCACAGCATTATTCTCAAACTGAACCAACAACAACAGAAGCCTTAATCGTTCTTCGTCTGAAGACCAAATCTGCAATCATAAAACATTGTGTATACATCATTATTCTATACGTGGATAATAAAAAGTATGAATATCACGGCAATAAATGGATTTTTTCTACCTCTGGTGCAGGTTGTATTGTTCGCCCGATGCGCCTCATTAACATAGCGATATAAACAGCATAGTCGTGTGCCTCACATTCCTTAACAAGAGAGTATGGTTGAAAAATAGAGAAGGTCCGAAATGCAAAGCAGCTACCAAATTTTGTCCGAATTTTCTCGTTCAGAACCGTATCAAGACAATTCAGCTGGTGACAAAATAAGTTGTGATGCAATTTAGTGGAAACAAATTGACTTGTATAACAATTGAATACCAACTCTTTTACCGCTCCTCTATAAAGGCGTAGCTTACAATTTCTTGCACTTCTGTCGCAAACAGGTTTGATGTCAATGAAGTAGGCACTGGGTCCCATATCTCCGCACAGTGCTCCTGAACTGAAATCACTAGCAAGTACCAATGTGCAAATCCATGATTCACTGGGACAATAATCTGTACATTAATGTTAAACAAGCAATATACTAAAATTTCTGGCCTTCTGTCAGAACATAAATTTTATAGAATTTAAGTAAACTTAATTAACCATACCTTCTCGCATGTATGCAGGTCGTTATTCTTATGCGTCAAAGTCACATTTTCCTCAACCCACCTCTGCAGGAGTCCCTCTCCACTCACTACCTGTGGCTGCAACAGATGCTTTCAAATATTAATACCACGCCCTAGCAAATCTATTAACATTAGAGGAAGATCATTGTCACCATGGCATATTATGTGATAACATCCAATTCCAATCCGTGGCAAATTGAACATAAACATAAAACACTAAACCAAGTAACCATTCTTTCAAGCACCCAGGATATCCATTAAAAAAAAAACAGCTGCAAATCAATTGATGCACATATAGTCATTAAATGCCTGCTTACAACAGTAAGAACTGGAAGAAACCAACTGTCGCATTGGTCTGCCTCACTGTATTTCTGCAGTGTAGATAACATTTCGGCGACAACGGAGATAATCTGCAGTAGAACAAACCAGGACAGCATAACATTAATGCAGTTCATGATTGAATTATGTCACAATGATATAATTTCAAGCCCAAATAACATGTAATCAAATGAAAAATCATTTAATTTAATAAGCAATAGTTATTTCTGAATCCACCTTAACTTTCATTACTTTTTACTGACCTCTACATTTATCAACCGTGTGGGTGCTAAGGACAACATGCAGTTCCTGCTCAAACAATGTTTGTCCGTCTTCACAATCGTCTCCCTATACATGTCATAGCGTTTATTATATTTCAAAAATTCAGATAAACTATAACACCCTCATAGGTGACAGAAATATTGTCAACAAAAGCTTACCCTTCCTCTAAGTCTTCATTCATGATGTATTTAATTAACTTAATGTCTATGTGTTCCAATGACCTTGCAACAACAAAAGGTCCAGCCCTATATTGCCTTATTAAATTCGGTAGTGGGTCATTTACTGTGTCTATGGGTTGCCTAATTGATGATTTATTAGTGCAATCTTGTTCACTATGAATGCCCCCAGCTGATGTCTTCATTATACCAGCATTTAAAGGAACTGTCGCCTGAAAGAAAATGGCTTTAGAAGTTAACCATTTAATTCATTTATTTAAAGACATGTAGATGTTATGCCATTGCAACCAAAAATACTAGTTACTTAAACACAATTGCCTATCAGTACATCCAACCTACAACACCAGCAATTGAGGAAAAAACACAAATAACTAACCAACCTTAATGCTCCCATAACCACCTTTCTTCTCTATCCACTTTATTAACCTCTTGATCTCGCACCCATTCCATAGTGCAATTGGACTGATCGATCTATCTCTGCGTAGTCCACCGTATACAATTGAATTACAGAACAACATCTACACAAACAATTAAATTTAATAATTTTAAGTCAGTTTAACTACTACTCCAAAATATTTCATGCCAAATGAAGCTGTGTAATTGCTTACAAGTCGTACAAAACAGTAATTTATTTAATATATATCTCGTGTTCAACTTTCATCCCCGTATCTTGATGTGCATTCATATCTTTAACGTGAAAACTAATATTTGTGATTGTATAAAACCGCATGAAACACTTATATTATTAATTATACGTTTACATGAAATTAGATAATACGATATTTACCTCCAAGTATAGCACACAACCACCGACATATGCAAGATGGTCCTCCTTGTATCTTGTAATACCTTGAATCAATTTGTCATAGCAAAAGCTTGCCCAATTTCTCTTACTTATGAATTTAGTGTCCTTCAAAGAATATAAGAAAGATGAACTTATGTGTACCCCAATGGGAGGACATAAGATGGTGCACAAGGTAAATAACATAAATGTAACTTTGAATTCATCATTAGCTTCCCTTGAATTCTGCAGAATATCAGCCAAAGTCTTAACGTTAATTCCACTTGATGTTGCATTGTACTTGTCTAGATATGCGGCCACATCTAACCTATCACCCTCTAATTGGAGTCGCATTCCCCCATCAGATACTCCCATTATATAGGCAAAACTATTGGCACTAAGCTGTAACTCCCTACCACTAAATTCTATCACACAACTAGCCACATCAGTCCTCTGAACAAGCCAACAACATAGTTTCCTTTTCAGTCTTCCACAATTAAGCTTAATTAGATTGTCCAGACCCATTTCAGAAACTACTTCCCTCTGGTCGTCTGTCAATTGTCCTACAGCAGCTGCAAACCTGTCTGGTGCGCATCGAGTTAGAAACTTTGTCTCCTCAACAGCAACTTTCTCACCTCTGTGCGATTGACTTATATATTTGCTTTTTTCGCTCGGAGGTAAGTTTTTAAATTCCATTCCTAGTTCTTTGCGAACCTACAGGAAATCAATATTATTACATAACATTTCCAATATATTCTCAACTAAATCAATTAAAACATCGCCTCTAATTTACTAACCTCTCTCGTAATGCATGCCCTTGCATCGTTTGCCTTCATTCGACGTACAGCTTCCCCACTGCACATTTACAAATTTGCAATGATTTACCAATATATCATATTCAACCCTGTCTTTGCAAGCAATTTAATTGACTTCAAAATTTATCGGTACTCTTTCACAAACTTACAAGAAGCTGACAAATCCATAGCTACTTTGTGTGGCTTCATTGCCTTCGCCATCGACAATGGTCACTGTTTCAAGATGTCTATTATGATTGCATGCCTTTCGCTTACGAATTCTCCCCAGTTCCATTCTTGCAACACAATACTGTCAAATAATTCATACATCTCGCTTTAACATTCCTCTTTTCTTTCCTTCCTTCAAACTAGTGACTTTGGCATTAATTATTCATATATCATATAACTATCACAAATTAACATTTCATTTATTTACTAATAATTACTATACAAGTTTTGTTCACATAACCAGTCTACCATCGAGGGCAAAGACAATATAACATGTTTACATGGTATAAAATCAAAGCAAGTGCTTGCATACTGAAATCAATCCAACCGAGTTACATTTACATGAAATCCATTGTCATAATCCAAAACAATATACTACTCACGACGCATATAATGTTGGTACTTCATTGCATTATTTCAAGTAACGAATACAATACTATTTTTCAATTCCAGTAAACTTAATTTTTTTCCCTGCAATCACGATAATGAACCCCCAATTTTGCAATTCTTTACAAAGATTTACCTAAACTTCAAGTTTCACGCTCGTGCATTCGCATTTGATTCTCCACACCTACACTGGGATCATTTCAAATCCCCTTCTTTATGCCTCGCCTACCGCTTCTCTTCTAAGTTGAATGATGCTCCTGAACTGTTGTTTCTCTTGTATAATATGGCTACCGTGATGCGAAAAAGCCTCCATTCACATTCCTCTTCGTTTTTTATTATCGACGACAATCCCCTTACACTTGATATTCCCAAATACAACCCTAATTTCTTTGAACCCAAAATTATTAAATAACTCAATTTCAACGAAGTTTAAAATGACGTGAGATGTTCAAGCATGCGATTTCAAGAAAATGGTTTCTGGTAATTGGTAGCTAGACACAAAAATTCTCGGTTGCCCCTGATCAAAATCTTTTTTTTTTTTGTTTGTAATGGACGTTAGTGGATCGGAGAACAAAAAGTGTTGTCACCGGAAAAGCCGGTTGCACTTAACGTCTTCTATCTACCCTATTGTATTTTACCCGTTAGATTACAATAGTTTCAATCCAACGGTGGCTTTTCTAAAAGACAAAATAGGGGAATTACTTATAACTGTTACAAGGTAGCTGGACCCCTTCCTTAAACTTAACTTTGTGATCTCTTGCATTCAATGCTAAAGAGTTAAGTCAACTAGGCCTTTGAGAATAAATCTCACATAATTTAGAATAAATTGTATAATCCCAATTATTTAAGTGCAATAATACTCTTTAGGGCAAAAAGCTCGTTCAATCACTATATTTTAAGGTTAGTATCCGTTTAATTCTTATATTTTAAAAATAACTCAAAGCATCCATACTATTAAATTATTGACACCATTGCCATTACCTTTTGTTACTTTTGACTTATTTTTACAATATTACCCTATTACAATAACATTTCTTTTTTTAGACATTATTAAAAAGAAAAAAAATTACCAGTTTAACACCAATATATATATATATATATATATATTAATTTTTGTGGAACGCTTTGTTGAGGATTTAAAATATTAATTTTTCTAAAAAATTGATAATTTAAAATTTTAAAATATTAATTTTTTTTGGACACGCATGAGCTTCCACAAAAATTAATATATATCTTTTTGGTTTTTATTTTATTTTTGGATTTAGTTTGATAATCTAATTTTTTATTAATATCCAAAAAAAATATTGTAAAAGTGGAATATTGTAAAAGTAAGGTAAAAAAGAATAAAAAATAATGGCACGAGTGTCAATGTTTAACAATATAGATATTTTGAGATATTCTTACAAATATAAAAACTAGATAGATACTAATTTCATAATATATGGACTAAACAAACTTTTATACCCTTATTTTTTACATGGTCAACCGCTCCTTAGTCCTTGTAAAGTCAAGGTTCAAGACTTTTTTATGGGGTTATGGAATATATAGAGTACAGTATAGAAGTGGCACCATGTCCCTAATTGACGAGGATTCTTTTTCAACTCCAGTTGGCGTCCCATTATAGCAGTCTTTCTCCTTCACTTTGTTTTGTTTTGTCAGATTAGATGAACTTTTAGTCGTGATGTGCAGCCAACGTCTTTGACTTGATAATCTTTCCGTATAATCTCGATTGGTTGGAGTCCATTTCAATTACTCACGGAACCACGCTGAACTCGGGCTGTGCGATGATTTAATAATCATGGCGGTAGCAGCCATTTACCACCCTTGACCCGATAGTTTTATCCAATTTCTTGGAAGAAGACTTTGAGAAAGAAAAATTTTATGTGTTTAATTTGTAAAACGAGGAAATTAACTCCGAAAAACGAACAAGGTTTAGATGTTTCATGTTGACTTTTTAATCAGTTCGGTTTTTAATCAAATTTAGCACGTTAGTGAATAAAAGCACTAATTTCTTGAAAACATAAAAATATATTAATGTTAATCTCTAAGATAGAACATCAATTCATAAATATACGAATAAAATTATAATAAATTTTTTATTATTTATTATTGTATAATTGTTATTCATGTCATACCATAGAACGGTTCTAAAATAGCTATAGTCTAATGTTAATAGTCTCCGAAAAAAAAAGTTTGAATCTTCNGAACTTTTTCTAACCAAACTTTTTCGATGGAAGTACAAAGAACTAATTTAGCGAGATGATGTGCAGCTCCATTGCAGGATTGTGGAGCAAATTTCACTTGGAAAGAACTCTCAGAGGAAGATAAGTGATGAGTATAATATATATATATATATATATATATATATATTTGTTTAAATTTTCAAATAAAGGAATGAAAGTCTTTCTCACTGGATTAGTTAAAATTATTACGCAAGTGATTGACTAAAAACAGAAGATTCTATTCCATGTCGATTCTTATAATAATTGTAAGCCCTTCCCCGCAATTGCAAGTCGCAATTAAAAATTTTCTATGGATTCTTTGGCTCTCTCTTGCCTTATCTTGCTCTGTTTTCCACTGCTGCCATTTTTATCTGCTGCCAACAACATAACTTTGGGTTCATCTCTCTCCAGCACCAGTAACAACTCTTCATGGCTTTCACCTTCAGGGGATTTTGCTTTCGGATTTGGCAAACTAAACAACAATTCGGATCTTTTCTTGCTTGCCATTTGGTTCAACAAAATACCTGAAAGAACCATCATTTGGCATGCCAATGAAGACAACCACCCACTCCTAGCTCCCAGAGGATCAACGCTAGAACTTACTGCCACCGGTCTTCTGCTTAAAGATCCTGGAGGCCAAGCAATATGGGATGAAAAGCCCAACAAAATTGTATCAGATGCTGCCATGCTGGATACAGGTAATTTTGTGCTTATAGCCTCCGGTAACCATTCCGATTATGCTTGGCAGAGTTTTAAAAGTCCAACAGACACCATCTTGCCTACCCAAATATTGGATTTGGGTAGCGTGTTGGTTTCCAGGCTTACAGAAACCAACTTCTCCAAAGGCAGGTTTGAGCTCCATTTTTCAAATGGAAGCCTTGAGTTCATTCCTGTGGCCTGGCCAAGCCGATTCCGATACAAAAGTTATTATACCAGTAATACTTCCAGCGCTAATTCTTCTGAGTCTGGTCATCAGTTGGTATTCAATGAATCAGCTGATATTTACATAGTGAAAAATAATGGTCAAATTGTCCAATTGCCTTTGTGGGCCCAACTAAGTCCTAGAGCAGATCATTATTTTCGAGCAACATTGGACTTTGATGGAGTTTTCGCAGAATATGCTCATTCAAAGAATTCTTCTACTAACCAAGGCTGGTTTCCTACCCGAACCCTTCCGGATTCCATGTGTACAAGATTAACTACTGACATTGGGAGTGGCATTTGCGGCTTCAATAGCTATTGCTCACTTCAGAATGGAAGACCTTTTTGTGACTGCCCACCTGGGTATGTACTTGTGGATCCTAATAACAGATTCAGGGGCTGCAAGCCGAATTTCTGGCAAGGCTTTGGTCCAGATGATGGATCAAGAAATGCACAAGAGTTGTATGAAATAAGGGAATTCAATAATGTGGATTGGCCTTTAGGAGATTATGAAAGGTTGGAACCTTCTAATCAAACAGAGTGTGAAATATCTTGCTTGCAGGATTGCTCGTGTGCTGTTGCCATATATGATGGTAATAGATGTTGGAAGAAGAAATTGCCACTCTCTAATGGGTGGTTACGGGACACCGAATTTTCAAAAGTTCTTTTCAAAGTGAGGAAAGGAGATTTTCCTGCTTTTTCTGACAATTCCGGTAGTAAAAAGGAAAGAGGACCATTATTCTTATTAGGAGCTTTCCTGCTAGGTGGTTCTATACTGTGCAATGCCTTTCTGCTGCTATCAATACTTATTTTCTTCAAGTGGCGCAGGAGAAAGTATGAAAATAATGTCCAAGATTCAACCACTTCCGCAACAAATCTGCGTTTCTTTTCCTATGACGAACTTAAAGACGCAACAGATGGGTTCAAGGAAGAACTGGGCAGGGGTTCTTTTGGAATAGTTTACAAAGGAGTCCTCAAAACTGCTTCAGGAAATGCTATAGCTGTCAAGAAACTGGACAGGTTAGCTCAAGAAAGGGAAAGGGAATTCAAATCTGAAGTGAGTGCAATTGGGAGAACTCATCACAAGAATCTAGTCCAGTTACTTGGATTCTGTGATGAAGCTCTCAACCGGCTTTTAGTATACGAATTCATGGGCAATGGCACTTTGGCAAACTTAATATTTGCAATTCCAAAACCTGACTGGAATCTCCGAGTTCGGATTTCCCTGGAAATTGCAAGAGGGCTTGTGTACTTGCATGAAGGGTGCAATGTGCCCATCATCCACTGTGATATAAAGCCTCAAAACATACTTCTGGATCACTATTTCAGCGCAAAAATTTCTGACTTTGGATTATCCAAGTTGTTACTCTCTGATCAGTCTCGAACACATACCATGATCAGAGGAACTCGAGGATATGTGGCTCCAGAATGGTTGAAGAATGCACCTGTCTCAGCTAAAGTGGATGTTTACAGTTTTGGTGTTATGTTATTGGAAATCATTTCCTGTCGGAAAAGTGTGGAGATGGAGTTGGAGGAAGAAGGAAGAGCAATATTGACTGATTGGGCCTATGACTGCTATGTTGAAGGAAGACTAGATGCTTTGATAGACAGTGATGAAGCTGCAATGGCTGACAGATCAAGGCTGCATAAATGGCTGATGATAGCAATGTGGTGCATCCAAGAAGATCCATCAAAAAGGCCTACAATGAAGGTGGTCATCCAAATGTTAGAAGGTCTATTGGAAGTTCCTAATCCTCCATGGTCTTCTTCTTTCAGCATTGCAGTTACTGAAAGCTGAAGCTGCTAGCGAGTCAATTTCACTGTTACCTATTAGGGATTGTTATTCATATTTATCAACTTCAAATACCTATGTAAACTGCAATTTGTTCTATTGTTATTCAGTGTGAAATAGAAAGTTTTTTTTTTCACCCTGGAACAACTTTCTGAAAAAAATTTAGTTCCTTTTAATTATCAAATTTTCAATAAGGTTTTTTTTTCCCATGTTTATCTCCCAACTAACATATTAAGAAGAGTCTTCGCTGGTCTAATGTTTACACCCTCTTTCATTTGATTCTTACCACGTGCCGCTCTCATATAATAAAAAAAGAGGGTATCTACACTGGAAATATTCAAGAATTTTTCCTTTACTCAACCTCAATTTTCACTTAAACAGTAAATCACCCTCTTATAGTTGATACCTAACAATTTCATTTGCATCATCAGTGGACGAAGTCCCTGCACAACAATTTCAAATTTCCCTTAATAGGTCAAAGGAGGAATTAATAGCCAAAACAGAAACTCCTTTACTGGAGAATACAGAATCTGGACTCACTTATATCAACAGATAAATCATGAATGGCGAAGGGTCGTGGAGTTAAACTCAAGAACATGCCAAGTTAATCATTTAATGGGAATCATTCTCCTTCTTCTGATTCAATCAATGAAGGTTAGATAAAGACATACGTCTTTGACGTACTATTTCAACAATTTGGAGTCAATTTTAATTAATCATCGAATCATGCAGAGCTAATGCTAAGATAATTTGATAAACAAAACAGTAATTACAGAATTCCAAACAACATACCTGAGCTGGCAATTTTGTAACTAACTTTGGCGCAGTTGGCTGCCACATCAGCTGTTCTTGTAACTGTATTTTAACCGCACACATATATATCAGGTTCTTAGTAAAACTTTGCCGCGTTAGTACTAGGATTTTGGTTTCCACGGAAGCATAAGCTCTCTTTCTCAACCCATTTTCACTTTTCAGGAAACTCACTAATTCTACTTATTTTCAACTGAAAACACATTAGTTTTAATATAGGGTAGATATAAATATGTTAACTTAAATTTTTTATTAGAATTGATGACGCAGGTTCTCGTTCTTAAATCAATTATGCTGATGCTAAATTTCGGCTTCAAAGAACAAAATTATAGTTGTGATATGATACCACAATTGTAATAGTTGTAACTGTAAAGGGTACTTTTAGCTCGCAATAATCCTCAAATGCTCAAGTAGGAGGACAGAGATACAAAGTCTTTAATGTAAATTTTAGATATAAAATAAAGTGAAAAAATGATCTTAATCGATTTGGCAGAAAATGTTGTAGCAAAGAGAACAAATCATAGTCTCTCTTTTCTCATTTTTTGGGTAATTTGTGGGCACTATATTAGGAGTGATATTTCTTACTCCTCCATTCTCAGGAAGTGCTGCGAGTTTTGATTTAAGTTCAATGTTGAGCTTAGCCTTATACAAGTCATGGATACTCTTGGAGTACTGCTTTTTTTTTTCCCCATTCAATCAGGTGTATGCTTAACCAATCCTGATAATAGGCATACCCACGTGGCAAGAATTAAATGGATAAAGTACAATACTCTAAGAACACCAAAAATCTTTTTGCTTTATTTAATGTTGTGATTGATAGTTATTAAACAAAAAGTAACATGTACTAAATTTTAATTATAAATTTATGGATGTGCAAAAAAAAATTATAAAAAGCTCAACTTAGCACTGGATCCAAATTTATTAATTTTTAGTTGTTGTTTAGTAGTTTATTAGATAATGAGTTTGGGAAATTTTGATAATATGCTTGAGAGGCAACAGGGAACAATCAAAATAGCCTCATAGGAGCACCTCAAATCATTAAGCCAGCATACTTCGTGGATCTTTTGCATTATCTTTGATTACAAGCACAATTTTCTGGAAGAGGTAGCCAAAGATAAAACAACATGAAGGGATGGCAATGGGTTAGGTAAGACCGAGTACCCGATAATATAAATAAAGGGCCCAAGCCTGGCAAAAAATCTTATTGTTTCACCTTTGACCCGACCTGAATCGGGTCAGAGTGGGGCTCGGCCAGACCAAATGTTTTTTTAAATTTTTTTAGTATTTAAATAATTTAAATCTACCTCTCTTAATATATTAAAATTTAAAACTTTTTAAAAGTAATTTAAACATAAAAATTACTCAGCATATGAACCATAAATTACATAAATAATTAAACATAAAAAAATCATGTCTAATTCAAAATAAACTGAATTTACAATTACAAATAATAACTTACAAGAAAACACAGATAGATACAAAATACATTGACCCTTAATAAGATCAAATGCCTAATCAACTTTATCTAAACTTAAGTTGTTCAACAATAATCCCCCAAGGAAAATGAGATCAAAAGCATCGAAAACAAATGCAAATAAGGGCAAAAAATGTCAATTGACGTTAAGGGCAACAATTAACATGGATTGCTTTGGTTAAATATGTTGAAAAGTCATTGGCGGTGCATGCAATTGGCAAAAATGGCGGTGCATGCAATTGGCGAACTTGCATTCAAATTGAAAAGAAAAACATATGCATGCATTCAAAAAAATGGGAGCCAAATTTGTTGACAAATTTTGGAATTGGTGCAATTTAGGTGCCTAATTGTTTTTGAAAAAATTGTTGAAGTTAGTGTAATAGTGCACCCATTTTCCTTTATGAATAGAGGGGTGGTTATTCATTTGTTTATCATCCCAATTGAGAGAAGTGAGAGCAATTGCAAGTGAAGAAATTTGAGAGATTTGAGAGAGCTTTTACTTGACTGTTTTAGTGAGAATTCAATTGAGTGTATTGGGTTGTGGGTTTTGAGAGTTTTTTTTTTCATTTTTATAAATTCTCATTTGTTAGTAAAATTATCTTCTAGTCTTTATCCGTTAATATATGCTTTATGTTGAATCACATAAATTATTGTATTTTATTTTTTTTTGTATTTATTTGTCATATTTATATTTATCCAAAAGTCACAGTCACCAAAATATTAATAATTGCTCAACTTACACTTCCGCAACAAAATACAAGAAAAAAGTACAAAATGTGTAGTATAAACACTACAGAACTAAAGTTGCACTGCTATAATTTGCTCATTCACTTGAATAAGACATGCTATTACAGATAATAGAACCTAATACAAGCACCAGGCACCTACAATGAAATTTCCAATCAACATAAATCATCTCTATGATCATGTAACCTTCATTAGCAAACGTTTACATCAGTAGTGTGATGCAACAAAAATTTAACTCAAAGTTGGTACCTTTCGCAGGGACAAATGAAGTGCAAACATTACACATCTATACCTAAACGAAGCGGTGCCAGTGATAGAAAACTCTCGTGCACGGCTATTATGGCGGTGATGCGGGCCACCGTGACTGGTTAGTTGGTTGATTTTGGTGGCTAGTTGGCTGGTGGTGGCGCGGCTGTCGTGGCGTGAGTTTGTGCCGCCATTGGCTGTGCTTAGTGACGATTGATGTGGGCCATATGGTCGAACTGACGCCGCAGTAGAGGCTTGGAGTTGAAGCAGTGGCTTTGAGTCTTTGGCGACTTCTTTATATGTTCTGGTTTTTTTTTTTTTTGTGTTTTAGAATAAGAAATGTGTTCGTGTGTGACTGTGTGAATGTGTTATGTGTGTCACGTGTGCAGCATGTGTGTTTTTTTTAATCTTTTAAGTGTTTGGGTCGGGTCAGGTCGGATCGGATAAGGTCCGAGTCCTAACCTGAATTTGATCGGACTTTGATTTTTAAGTGCGAACTTAACTTTGATCCTTAAATTCAAGTTGTGGTATGAAAATTAGGTCAATCAAAATAAAAATTGGATTGGATTTTATTGTCATCCCCAACAACGCGCAATTAAAAATCTACCTCTGAGTCCCGAGACACGTTGTAATTAATTAATTAAAATTAAAACACGGTGTACAAAAGATAAAAAATTAAATATATGAAATTTTAACATCACGTGAAGAAAAGAGGTTAAAAGTGAAAAAAAAAAAGGACAAGACGTCCATTTTAAAATCAATTAGAAGAATTGTCGTAAATATGATGATGTCAGTGTATAGCATTGACGACAGGATGTCTACATGAAAGAATTAGAACGACACGTCATATAAATTATAAAAATAAAGACGATAGCTGTCTACGGTTTCGATAAAGAAACTTCCAACTTTTCTGGGAGAAAACTTGTGAAATTATGCGGGCCGCCGACCTCTCCGCCTTGTGTATATGGTAGACTGGTATTATATTTACCCATTGCCAAATTAAGAAGCTTGTTTTAATTGATGGGTGAGAAGTTATTCTTTCTGCTGTCAAGGTCCCCGGCAAAATGGCAGTATCGAGAGGTATGTTCAGTCCATAAGTCGTACGGGTGATTGTCGGTTTTGTAAAATGATGATGTTAGTCATTAGAGCATCTGATGAAAGAGTTCTTTTGCCGCTGGCCACTTACGCTATTGGGAAATAATCAAAGAATATTTATATATATATATAGACAAGTTGCACACAAATCATGACAGCATTTTCAGGGAGGAGTTGTATCATCGATGCTCAATAGTTTATTCATCTGAATTCCTGCTCTGAATATAGCCTTGCTCAAGGTGTTTCATCTAGACAATTTTAAACTAGTAAGATTGTAATTGCATCTGAAACATTTTCAGTAAGCCTATTAAATATGCCATTAAAGCTACCTTCCGTGTTTTTTTCAATTTTTTTTTGGTTGTTTTCTTTGGGAATTATCTGAAGAAAAGATCATTGCAAAAAATACCAGAATCTGATCCTATCAACTTCTTGTAAATGAATCTCGGTCCATAATCAATCTGGTTTCCTGACTGAAAAATCAACAGGCCATGAATCCAAAAGGCCAAGTTTCTCATCTGATTTGTGCAGGTGGGACCCACATATGCCCAGTTAATTTCCTTTTTAAAGCTATCAGCGTGCGTACGAAAACTTTGGCAACAATTCAATAACGCTTCGACTGTTAAAATAATTGTGTTTAGAAATAATCAACCATTAAACGACTATTTAAATATTTGATAAGATTTATTTGTACAAATATTGTAAGATTTAAAAGTAATTTAGTAAATCTTACTGTTAAATTATTGTAAGAATGTAAATAAATAAATTAGACATAATGTTGAATAAGCTTTATGTTAAGTAAGAAAAAGCACCAGGTCGGTCGTGTTTCTATTTCTGTCCCGGTATGAAACACCTCAACCAAATGGTACGAGCAGAGCACGGGGACAAATATGGCCCGATCAGAGATGAGTACCGACCAGAGGTGTATGCTGAGCCGATACCCATCTCTTGAAAAAGCGGGAACACGATCCCACAGAATCACGGCAGTTGCGCTTTTCCCAGAACTGTTGCGAGAGATGCGAGATCCCACGTTTACCCGTAATGTAGCAGTTAAAGTCCCGTGAGAGGTCACCACCCGAAAAAGGAGGAATGAAGGCTAAGCGGAAACGTGGGATAACGGCTATAAAAGAAGGAGAAATCGATGAAGAAAGGGACAGAAAAATTGAGAGAGGGAAAACGCTGCTAAATTATTGCCAGACTATTTTCTTACAAACTCTGGATAAATTAGAAACTACTCTTGAATCCAAATTGCACTGTTTTTCCATAAATACCTTGAGCTAACTTAGACATCGGAGGGTTTACGCCGGCAAAACCACCGGCGTCTTTGATCCGTTTTTTGTGAGCGCAGGTCTAGAAAGAGAAAGGAGGGCGATTCCAAGCCCCGTGGTTCAAGCAACAGTTGATAACATAAACGTTGGTGAAAGATTCTGGTTGATAAAAAGGCGAGCAGATTTAAGCATCAACATTTTGGCGCCGTCTGTGGGGAGCTGGATAAAAAGCTACCACCGAATCAGTAGTTGCCGGAGAAGCAGTGAACGATTAGACATGGATGTGCCCAGGAAGGACGCTCTGAGGGAGGATAACGAATCTGGGGAGACAATCACTCTTAGGGAAATTGCAAATGAAGCCCGGGAGAGGGTAATGCAAGATCGATTAGAGCGGATGGAGAAACAAATGGAGACTCTTACGACCATACTGTATGAGCTGAAAGACGAGCGGAGAAGGGATTGTGAAACCCCCATGGGGAGAGATGATGTCGGAGCAGAACCCAGCCTCCGGAGGCGTAGAGTCGAGGAAATCCCTCCGCCGGCGGACCAACCTAATGGGGTGCATCCCCATAGAAGCACTGGTTGGATTCCAGGAGAACAAGTAGAAGAAGGGAGGAACCAACCTCGCCCCGGGCGGGTACCGGAAGCTGATGGCCGAGGGGCCAGTGTTAATGAAGGAGAGCTCAGACAGCGGTTGCAGAATGCCGAGCAGGTGCGAGATCAGATAGCTGCGCGTGATCCTGACCATGCTATAGAATTGGAGGGAGAGGTGCGCAGATTAGCGCAAGTGATAGAGGAGATACAGGGTAAGAGAAAGCCTCCGAGCTGGAGGATAATGCTAGATGAAGAATCTCCACTATCAACTGAGATCATGGGTACTATAATCCCAAGAGATTTCCGCTTCCCCGACCTCAAATACTCTGGGCGAAGTGATCCACTGGTACATATTGAACGTTTCAATGACCTGACGGGTGTTCAGGGGTTAACACCGGCTCAGAGGTGTAGGGTGTTCCCATTGACACTAGAGGGGCGAGCCCGAGAATAGTACCGCAAGCTGTTACGAGGAAGTATCATAGGGTATGAGCAGATGTGCCAAGAGTTGGCCGAACAGTTCCGAGGAGCGGTGGCCCCAGAGGATGATATGATGGAACTAATGGGGATGAAGCAGGAGGAACAAGAACCCCTTCGAGATTTTGTAAAGCGATACCAACGAGCCGTGCTTGATTTGGGAGCTTTTAATCACCTGCAGGCGTTGAGGGGATTAAAGGAGGGTGTGAGGATAGGCCGGCTATGGTATAACCTGAGAAGCCCCCTGGTGCAGAATTATTCCGCGGGGTATGAGCAGGCAAAGAGAGACATTGAAATCGAAGAAGAAAAATCGGCAAGGATAAAGAGTGAACAACTGGAGGAGCTGAGACGAAAGGAAAGGAGAACCCCAAATGGGAGCGGGTCGGGAAAGCGAGCTGGGGAGTCTTCAATGATGGGTACAATATCCGCTCGATCTCGCCCTTATCCTATGGCTCAGAGACCGCAACAGATCAAACACAATCGGGCTTAACCCCTACGCCCCCCATTCCTGGAGCGGCAACGAGAATTCCGGCAGTTGGCTAACCATCCTTATCACAACGCTCCCAGAGCACTGCATACAGCCAACCCCACAACGGGACGATCAGGTCAGCTACCTTCAATATCCGCTCGGGACGATACTCATGATAGCCGAGCAGTCTAGCTGATTGACCAGAACCCAGTGTACAGACAATATATCCCGCTAAAAGTCCCTATGGAGGAGTTGTATGAGAAAATCGAGGGACGAGGCCTGTTGTACCCTCCAGCCCCTATAACGAAACCTACTCACCGACGGGATAAGAGCAGATTCTGTAAATTCCATGACACTCACGGTCACACCATCAGCCAATGTCGTGACTTCAAGATTCAGGTGGAGGATTTGGTAAGAAACTGTTATTTGGATGAGTATGTAGATGGGGTTTCTCCCGTCATTGAATCACAGTACACGCGGGGTGAAGGAGATGAGAGGAACCTGGAACATGAACATCCAACTATCCGTGTGATAGCAGGAGGACCAACCCTGNTTTTCAATTTGCCAGCAGCCAAGAAGGCAAAATTGCGGCAAGTTCCCATTATGTGGACAGATGACGATGAAGAAGGTATCTTATATCCTCATGAGGATGCATTAGTGATTAAGGCAATGGTGGCTGGTACAGAACTGCGACGAATACTGGTAGACACGGGCAGCTCGGTTGACATTTTATTTAAGTCAGCCCTATATGATATGGGAATTGCAGACTTAAAATTGGAACGGATAAATACATCTTTAACTCCCATGGGAATCATCAAACTCCCAATTACTATGGGGACAAAGCCGTTTGAAAGAACGATGATGCTGGATTTTGTCGTAGTAGAGGAGAGAAGCCCTTACCAGATGATACTGGGGAGACCGTTCATGAGGATAAGTCAATGCGTTGTATCTACGCATTATCTGGCACTGAAATATAGAGTAAACGGAGCGGTTGGTGTAGTAAAAGGCGACCAGAGGGTGGCAAAGAGTTGTTATGCTACAGCGGCCAAAGAGACGCTGCAGGTTACTTCTTTAGATAATCGAGGAGAATCTAAAAAGGGCCGCCAAGAACCTGTTGAGAAACTGGAAGAAGTTGTGGTAAGCAAAGGCAACCCGAACAGAGTGGTGAAGATCGGATCAGGGTTGGTTGGGGCAGTAAAAGGCGAGCTGGTAAATTGCCTACAGTCTCATGCAAATATATTTGCCTGGTCTCACGAGGATATGCCAGGAATTGATCGCGGGGTAGCTTGCCACAAGTTGGCAATCAAGAAAGGGGCGAGGCCAGTGAGACAGAATAGGAGATTCTTTAACCAGGAAAGGTATGAGGCCATAAACACTGAGATGGAGAAGTTGTTGAAAGTAGGGTTGATAAGGGAGGCCGAGTACCCGGAGTGGATTTCCAATGTAGTGCTGGTAAAGAAGGCTAACGGGAAATGGAGAATGTGTGTGGATTTCACAGATCTTAATAAGGCTTGCCCGAAGGACAGCTTTCCCCTACCAAAGATAGATCAGTTGGTGGACTCAACAGTGGGTCACAGTCTGCTCAGCTTCATGGATGTCTTTTCAGGATACAACCAGATTCTCATGGACGAGCAGGACGAGGAAAACACCACATTTATAACTAACATGGGTTTGTTTTGCTACAGGGTGATGCCTTTTGGCCTGAAAAATGCAGGAGCTACCTATCAAAGGTTGGTAAACAAGATTTTCAAGTCCTTGATCGGTCATACTATGGAAGTATATGTGGACGATATGATCACAAAGTCCAGAGAACCGAGGGATCATGTGAGACACTTGGAAGAAACCTTTGAATTGCTGAGGAAGTATGAAATGAAGCTAAACCCGGAGAAATGTGCATTTGGGGTCAGCTCGGGTAAATTTTTGGGATTCTTAGTAAGCCACCGAGGGATCGAGGCCAACCCGGAGAAAATACGGGCAGTAACAGAAATGATGTCCCCCCGAACAGTTAAGGAGGTGCAGAGCCTTACAGGAAAATTAGCCGCATTGAACCGATTCATCTCGCGGGCCACGGATAAATGCCACTCTTTCTTCCGAACCATAAAAAAAAGGAGGAAGATGGAGTGGACATCAGAATGTGAGGAGGCATTTGGGCAGCTGAAAGAGTATCTGGCCCATGCCCCGTTACTATCAACCCCGAGGGAAGGTGACCAGCTGTTTTTGTACTTGGCAATCTCAAAATGGGCTACCAGCTCGGTGTTAGTCCGAGAAGAAGAAGGGAAGCAACACCCCGTGTATTACACAAGTAAAGCCCTGGTAGATGCAGAAACTAGGTACCCCTTGATGGAGAAATGGGCACTGGCCTTAATAACAACAGCACAAAAATTGCGACTATATTTTCAGGCCCACCCGATAATTATGATGACTGACCAGCCTCTTCGGCAAATGCTCCAAAAACCAGATGCATCAGGGCGGTTAGTAAAGTGGTCCGTGGAACTGAGCGAATTCGATCTATCCTACAGGCCCCGAGGAGCAATCAAGGCCCAAGCCCTGGCTGATTTTATGGTTGATTGTGTGGAACCAGGGGAAGAGGTCTAAGAGGGACAACCAGCAGAGCAAGAGGATAGAAATGGGGTATGGCTGGTAATGGTTGATGGGTCACGGGGTGAACATGGATCCGGGGTAGGAGTTATAATACGAAGCCCAGGGGGTGTCGAGGTGTCCTATGCTGTAAAGTTCGAGTTCCAGGTTACGAACAACCAAGCTGAATATGAGGCCTTCATTACTGGGCTCGGGCTTGCACATGCACTACGGGCATAAAGAGTAGAAATCCTAACAGATTCCCAGCTAGTATGTAACCAGCTCAGCAATCAATTCCAAGGGAAGAGAAATTAAGGCTTTATCTGAAGAAGGCGAAGCAAATGGTTGAACTCTTCAATAAGGTAGAAGTGAAGCAGATATCCTGGAATGAAAATTACCGAGCTGATATGTTGGCTAGAATGGCTGCAACGGCATATCCGAAATTACCTAAGTCGGTCCCACTAGAGATAAAGACATTGCCAAGCATAGGGGAGGAAGTTGAAGTGATGAGAGTAAACACTGAAGAATCCTGGATGGACCCGATTCGCGCATATGTCCACGATGGAGTTTTACCAGAGGATAAAAGGCAAGCAAGGAAATTAAAATGTCGAGCAGCGAGATACACGCTGCTAGATGGAGTGCTGTACCGCCGGGGGTTCACTTTGCCCCTTTTGAGATGTTTGGATGAGGAGGAGGCAGATTATGTTCTGAGGGAGATTCATGAAGGAATATGTGGCAATCACTCGGGAGCAAGAACTTTAGCCTTCAAGGTACTCCGGCAAGGATACTTTTGGCCGACCATGCATCAGGATGCGAAAAGGATGGCAAAGAACTGTAAAACCTGCCAAAGCTTCTCTGAGATTCCTGCACACCCCCCCAGAAAAGTTGACCACTATGGCATCCCCATGGCCTTTCGCTCAATGGGGAATTGACTTGATTGGTCTGTTACCTAAGGGCCGAAGAGCGGCGACACATGCAATTGTGGTAGTAGACTACTTCACCAAGTGGGTAGAAGTGGGAGTCCTCAGCCAAATCACGGAGAGAAAGACAACGGATTTTATTTGGAAGAATATCATCTGCAGATACGGGATCCCCTATGCCATCATTACAGACAATGGGAGGCAATTTGACAACAGCAACTTCAGGGAATTTTGCCGAAATTTGGGGGTGGACCTGAAGTTCTGCACCCCCGCACACCCCCAGGCAAACGGACAAGTGGAAGCAGCTAACAAAGTGATAAAGAAGCTCCTGAAAACTAGATTGGGAGAAAAGAAGGGAGCTTGGGTTGACGAACTACCAGGAGTACTATGAGCCTACCGAACAACTCACAAAACCGCCACAGGGGAAACCCCGTTCGCTTTAGCTTTTGGACATGAGACGGTAGTCCCGGCAGAAATTGGAGTGGGGACACATCGAACAGAATATTTCAATGGGGAACAAAACGATGAGCAGATCTGCTTAAACTTGGACCTGCTGGAGGAGAAAAGGGAAGGGGCTTCGCAGAAAGTGGCCCAGTATCAGCAAAGGGTCACGTGTTATTATAACAAGAACGTACGCGTGAGGCAATTCNACGCGTGAGGCAGTTCTGAACAGGAGATTGGGTGCTCAGGAAGGTGAACCAAAACACCAGGGATCCTAATCATGGAGCTCTCGGTCCGAAATGGAAAGGCCCGTACAGGGTGATACGAGCAACTAGACCTGGAGCTTACAAGCTAGCATACCCGGACGGACGAGATACGAAGAGTCGGGAAGCGCCACGTCACTAACCGCTATAAGAGGCCAAGCTAAAGCAAGCCCAGATATGTAATGGACATGCTCATTAAGGCCCATGCTCGGGTCGGAATCTTAAAAAAAAAAAGGTACTTAAGGCCCGTCCCAGTATAACAGAAGACCAGATGAGAAGCCCCGGGCTGGTCAGATTCGACCATCAGTTTCTACTCTTAACTCATTTCACTCGCAAGACCAGAAACTGGGGGACTAGTGTTAAGTAAGTAAAAGCACCAGGTCGGCCGTGCTACTATTTCCGCCCCGGTATGAATCACCTCAACCAAATGGTACGAGCAGAGCACGGGGACAAATATGGCCCGATCAGAGACGAGTACCGACCAGAGGTGTATGCCGAGCCGATACCCCTCTCCTGAAAAAGCGGGAACACGATCCCACAGAATCACGGCAGTTGCGCTTTTCCCAGAACCGTTGCGAGAGATGCGAGATCCCACGTTTACCCGTAATGTAGCAGTTAAAGTCCCGTGAGAGGTCACCACCCGAAAAAGGAGGAATGAAGGCTAAGCGGAAATGTGGGATAACGGCTATAAAAGAAGGAGAAATTGATGAAGAAAGGGACAGAAAAATTAAGAGAGGGAAAACGCTGCCAAATTATTGCCAGGCTATTTTCTTACAAACTCCGGATAAATTAGAAACTACTCTTGAATCCAAATTGCACTGTTTTCCCGTAAATACCTTGAGCTAACTTAGGCATCGGATGGTTTACGCCGGCAAAACCACCGACGTCTTTGATCCGTTTTTTGTGAGCGCAGGTCTAGAAAGAGAAAGGAGGGCGATTCCAAGCCCCGTGGTTCGAGCAACAGTTGATAACATAAACGTTGGTGAAAGATTCTGGTCGGTAAAAAGGCGAGCAGATTTAAGCATCAACACTTTATTTACATATTTTTAAATATGTAGATAAAATATTTTTTACTATTTGTATATAATAATTGAAAACTAAAATAAATATTTTATATTATTAATTAATTCTCTATCTCAATATAATTGGTAATAATAATATTATCTTCAAAGTTAATGATTTTATTTCCTAATTAATAAGAATAATTTTAATTTTTTATAATATATACTTATATAGAACTAATCCTCAAAATTTATTATCGGCTGAGGTGATCTTATCAAAAGGACTTTCTAAAAAAATTTATAAAACACTAAAATTAACTTTTAAAATTTTTAAATCTCTTTTGAATCTCTCAAAAATAATCCCAAACGGCACTTAATTTAAAACTAATTGGAAATTCGGAATCGAGATGAATTAATGCTGTGATATCTAACACTAATTGATTTAGCCATCATATAGAGAGGTGGCAACCATTCATAACCAATAACTTTGATGGTTGTATCAAATTTCCTGGAAGAAGACATGAAAATGAAAAATTTTGTTCGTTTCATTCATGTACGTATCATGAGCAATTCTCCGAAACAAACAAGATTACGTTGTTTCATGAATTACCTGTTCCATAAAGTGACTCAAGTGAACCACATTCTTCAATTGCAAATATCAAACACGTATACCATACGTCAAAATATCTATCCAACATTATTAAAGTCCATGTAATTGACTAACAACAAAACACCATCTTCTCATTGTAAATGCAAATGCAACCCTTCTCCGCAATTGCAGTAACGACCTACCATGGATTCTTTGGCTCTCTCTTGTCTTATCTTGCTTTCTCTTCCACTGCTACCATTTTTATCCGCTGCCAACATACCTTTGGGTTCAACTCTATCAAGCACCAGCAACAACTCTTCATGGATTTCACCTTCAAGGGATTTTGCTTTCGGATTTCGCCAACTAAACAATAATTCAGATCTTTTCTTGCTTGCCATTTGGTTCAACAAAATGCCTGAAAGAACCATCATTTGGCATGCCAATGAAGACAACCACCCAGTCCTAGCTCCCAGAGGATCAACTCTTGAGCTTACTGCTACCGGCCTTCTGCTTAAAGATCCGGGAGGCCAAGCAATATGGGATGAAAAGCCCAACAAAATTGTATGAGATGCTGCCATGCTTGATACAGGTAATTGTGTGCTTATAGCCTCTGGTAACCATTCCGATTATGCTTGGCAGAGTTTTAAAAGTCCAACAAACACCATCTTGCCTACCCAAATATTGGATTTGGGTAGCGTGTTGGTTTCCAGGCTTACAGAAACCAACTTGTCCAAAGGCAGGTTTGAGCTCCATTTTTCAAATGGAAGCCTTCAACTCATTCCTGTGGCCTGGCCAACCCCATCCCAATACAAAAGTTATTATACCAGTAATACTTACAGCGCTAATTCTTTTGAGTCTGGTCACCGGTTGGTTTTTAAGAAATCAGCTGACATATATATAGAAAATAATAATGGTCAAATTGTTCAATTGCCACAATGGTATCAACTATCTCCTTTTTCGAGCAACATTGGACTTTGATGGAGTATTCACAGAATATGCTTATTCAAAGAATTCTGCTCCTAACCAAAGCTGGTTTACTATACATCGTCTTCCTAACAACATTTGCACTTCTATATCTGATGAGTTCGGTAGTGGTGCCTGTGGCTTCAATAGCTACTGCTTACTTCAAAATGGGAGACCTTTTTGTGAATGCCCTCCAGAGTATTTATTTGTGGATCCAACCATGGGCGGATGTAGCATGTGACCGGTGGGTGCTCAAGCCCCCACTGGCCAATTTTTTTTTTAAATAGAAGAGAAAAATATTTAATTTTCTAATTAGTCCCCGTTAAATTTATTAAAATAGTCACTATAAAATATAAACCCCCTTAAAATTTAAACTTTGACTTTTAAGAATTATAAAAACTTATATTTTAATTAAAAATAATGATAGCCCACCACTCAAAATATTTTCTATTATAAAAAATAAGATTAATTCTTCCAGTTTCTATAATAATAATATAATGAACGTTTTCAGTAATGAAACTCATGAAGAATCATCTTTGGAATGGATGGAATAAATGATAGTTTAATTGTTTATATAGGAAACAATAAATTTAATAATATTGATAATAAGTCTATTGCATAACATTTTTAAAACATAAAAATGCGTAGAGAATAATTATAAATGTATTAGCAAATATTTTATATATTCAAAATTTTAATTTTTTATATTTTACTATTATCTAATTTAGCCCCCAATAAATTATTTTTCTAAATCCGCCACTGTCCAACTAACAGATTTAGTGGTTGCAAGCCAAATTACTGGCAAGGCTGTGGACCAGATGATGGATCTAGAAATGCAGAATAACTGAATGAAATAAGGGAACTTGCTGATGTAAATTGGCCTTTGGGATATTATCAAAAGGTTGGAACCTTATAATCAAACAGAGTGTGAAACATCTTGCTTTCATGATTGCTTGTGTGCTGTTGCCATATATAATAATGGTAGACAATGTTGGAAGAAGAGATTC
This sequence comes from Citrus medica, assembly GCA_002013955.2. Classification (NCBI taxonomy): domain Eukaryota; kingdom Viridiplantae; phylum Streptophyta; class Magnoliopsida; order Sapindales; family Rutaceae; genus Citrus; species Citrus medica. The sequence continues at coordinate 269,629 of MKYO02001339.1, read as the reverse complement.
CCCCTTGCCCTTGGGGCGTATGACTATACAAGAACAGGATTTACAAAAGCTCTCATCAAAGTAAGGAAAGGAGGTTTTCGTGTTGATTTTGATGGCAATACTGGTGGCAAGAAAGGAATACCAATCTTACGAGGAGCACTTCTATTAGGTAGCTCTGTATTCTTCAATGGACTTTTGCTACTGGCAATATCTCTTCTCGTCTTTGTGTGGCGCAAGAGAAAAGATGGAAACAAGGTCCAACGTTCAAGTATTTCCGAAACAAATTTGCGTTTCTTTTCGCTCGTTGAACTCAATGAAGCAACAAATGGGTTCGAGGAAGAACTAGGGAGGGGTTCTTTTGGCATAGTTTACAAAGGTGTCTTCAAATCCGCTTCAGGAAATCTTGTAGCAGTCAAGAAATTGGACGAGTTGGCACAAGAAAGGGAAAGGGAATTCAAAACTGAAGTGAGTGCAATCGGCAGAACACATCACAAGAATCTTGTCCAGCTACTCGGATTCTGTGACGAAGGTCTTAACCGGCTTTTAGTATATGAATTCATGGGGATTGGCACCTTGGCTAACCTACTTTTTGCAAGTCCAAGACCTGACTGGAGTCTAAGGGTCAGGATTTCCCTGGAGATTGCAAGAGGGCTTCTGTACTTGCACGGAGAGTGCAATGTCCCCATCATCCACTGTGACATAAAGCCTCAAAACATACTTCTAGACCAAGATTTCACTGTAAAAATTTCTGACTTCGGATTATCCAAGCTGTTACTCTCTGATCAGTCTCGAACGCGCACCATGATCAGAGGAACTCGAGGATATGTGGCTCCAGAATGGTTCAAGAATGTACCGGTCTCGGCCAAAGTGGATGTTTACAGTTTCGGTGTTGTGTTATTGAAAATCATTTGCTGTAAGAGAAGTGTGGAGATGGAACTGGGGGAAGAAAGAAGTGCAATACTAACAGACTGGGCTTATGACTGCTATGTTGAAGGAAAACTAGATGTTTTGGTTGACAATGATAAAGCAGCTATGGCTGACAAATCAAGGGCGTATAAATGGTTGATGATAGCACTGTGGTGCATTCAAGAAGATCCACTAAAAAAGCCTGCAATGAAGATGATCGTGCAAATGTTGGAAGGTTATCTGGAAGTTCCTAGTCCCCCAATGCCCCCACTTCATTCACTGCAGTTAACTGAAAGCTGAAGCTACCAGTAACTAGCAAGTGCATTTTACTATAATTTTAGATGTAAACGTTTATGGTACATTTGCTCCGTATCCTATACCAATTGGGGGGAGTTTTATTTATTGATGCTTAACGGCTTAATGTTGCGGACTGCCCAAGTTTCTAGCCCAATTGCCCACAATTTCGAGCTGGAGAGCGAAAGGCAAAGCCAAGAGTGCTAGCTTGGCCCGATTCTGGAAATTTTTAGGCAACTCTAGCACATTTGAGCTTGTAAATATATAGAATACTCCACACATTTCCAACACTTGTAAATATCTAGAATTCTAGGCCACTTGGTAGAATTCTCGAGAATTGTAGAGCATGACAAGCCTCCCCTATAAATAGGGTATGTCATTTAGCATTTGAGTAACAAGCTTAGAATAAGCAACTCAAACACTTATAAGCTCTCTTGTAATCTTTCTCTCGAGTAATACAATTTTTCTTATTCAGCTCCATTGCTCTCTTCTCTCTAGCTCTTCGAAAACTTCTAGGCTTAGCTAGTCGAGAAGCTCAAGGCTTACTTAGCAACATTCGACAAAGTTGCCTAAGTGCCGCATGGGTTTGCTGCGCAAAACACTCGTCCCATGACATTAAGCCAGTAATAGAATTTTAAAAAAGAAAATGTTAGAAGGTCTTTTGGAAGTTCCTAATCCCCCATGCCCTCCTTTCAGCATTGCAGGTACCGGAAGATGAAGCTACCAGCGAGTCAATTTCACTGTTACCTATCAGGGATTGTTACTTATATTTATCACATTCAAATACATATGTAAACTGTAATTTGTTCTATTGTTATTTAGAGTGAAACAGAAAGTTTCTTTCTCTCACCCTCTTCCATTTGATTCTTACACTGTGCTGCTCTCATTTAATCAAGAGAGAGGGTATCCACACAGGAAATATTCGGGAATTTTTCCTTTACTCGACATCAATTTTCACTTTAACAACAAATCATCCTCTTTTAGTCAATAGCTAACAATTTTATTTGCGTTATTAGTGGATAAAGTCCCTGCACAATAATTTCAAATTTCCCTTAATAAGTCAAAGGAGGATACTAATAGCCAAATGCACAAACTCCTTTACTAGAGAATACAGAATGTGGACACGCTTATATCAACAGATAAAAATCATGCATGGCCAAGGGTCATAGATTCGATTTAAACTCAAGAAACATCGAATTCATACATACATAGATCCCAAACCGCACCAAATAGAACCCAAAGGAAATAACTCTCAATATTCGCCGGGATCATCATCGCACGAGTAGAGCGGGGGAAAAGCCTCTCAGTACCCGGCGTAATTAAACTATTTCGCACGGATAGAATAACCTAACTCTCAATACGCATACGCAGAGTCTACAGGGAATGGTACATACATGGTGACTCGCAATCACATCTCATAACTCAATCAAACATATAATATGCATACATGTAATCATAACATGGTATTAAATCATAATATCAAACATAAATGCTGCACATAATACATAATAGTAATAATATTATCCACTCACAGATCTTGTTTCACTCTAGAGTTCGTTGGAGCTGTTATGAGTTTCTGAACTCGTGGATTTCTCCTAGAATATGAGATTAAAAAATTAATAGTTAGAACTGATATAAAAACTTGTATGTATAATATAAATTAAATCGTAACTACTTAAATTTCACAAATTTATTACCCACTAACCCACTTAATATAAATTTAACTGTCCTGTTCTAATTTCCGTAATATTTCCTCTTAATCCCACTTCACCTCCCACAATAGGCTTCTTTCTATTTCTTTTCATTTTCCTTCTCTTTTCTCTCCGTTTTTCTTCTTTTCTTCTTTTCTTCTCTCGGTTTTGAACACATATGAGAGCTGCTTTCAATTATTTCAAATTATATATACATGGCCACCAACTCACGAGTGGACCATGCAGAACTTGACATGTGGAGAAGTGGTGAAGCAGGCAGCTGGCTGTTGCTTTTGAAATCAGCCACGTTTGGCTCTTTTTTCTTTTTTTCTTTTTTCCAAGCGGTGCATGACATTTTTTGACTTCAACAATAGTCAATAGCTAACAATTTTGTTTGCGTTATTAGTGGATAAAGTCCCTGCACAATAATTTCAAATTTCCCTTATTAAGTCAAAGGAGGAAACTAATAGTCAAATGCACAACCTGCTTTATTAGAGAATACAGAATGTGTAGACACTTACATCAACAGATAAAAATCATGCATGGCCAAGGGTCGTAGATTCGATATAAACACGAGAACATGCCACGTTAATTTTTTAATGGAAATCATTCTCTTTCTTCTGATTCAATTAATGAAGACTAGACAAAGACGTGTCTTTGACGGACTATTTCAACAATTTAGAGTCCGCTTTCATTCATCAGCGAATCACGTTAAACGAATGCTAAGATAACTACCCTTATTAAATTATTAAGCAATCCAAAACATAAAAAAAAAAAAATTATCTTTCTTCTGATTCAATTAATGAAGACTAGACAAAGACATACGTCTTTGACGGACTATTTCAACAATTTGGAGTCCATTTTAATTCATCAGCGAATTGCGTTAAACGAATGCCAAGGTAACTACCCTTATTGAATTATTAAACAAAACACTAATTAAAGAATTCCAAAACATTAAAAAAAAAATTCCCTTTCTTCTGATTCAATTAATGAAGATTAGATAAAAACATACGTCTTCAAAGTACTATTTCAGCAACCGTTTTAATTAAGCACCGAATCATGCTAAGCTAATTTGATAAACAAAACAGTATTTACAGATTTCCAAACAAACATAGCTGAGCTGGCAATTTTGTGATTAACTTTGGCTCAGTTGGCTGCCACATCAGCTGTTCTTGTCAACTCTCTTTCTCAACCCATTTTCACTTTTCAGTAAACTCACTAGTGCTACTTATTTTCAACTGAAAACACATTACTTTTAATATAGGGTAGATATAAATATGTGAACTTAAATTTTTATATTTAAATTGACGACGCAAATTCTAGTTCTTAATCAATTATGTTGATGCTAAATTTCGGCTTCAAAGAACAAAATTATAATTGTAAGATGGTACCATAGTTGTAATTGTAAAGTGTGCCAATGTTATAGCTTTCAATAATCCTCAAATACTTAAGTAAGATATCAGAGACATAGAGTTTTTAATGTAAATTTAGATAATAATATGAAGTAAAAAAATACTCCTAGTCAGTTTGGCAGAAAATGTTATAGCAAAAAGAAAAAATCATCGACTCTCTTATCTCATTTTTTTGATAATTTTTGGGCGCTATATTAGGAGTGATACTGCCTTTTTCTTTTTCTTTTTTTTTTTTCCATTCAATCACATATATGCTTCAACAAGTCATGATAATAGGTTGCCCATGCGGAAATAACTAAAGGGGTAAGACGCAACACTCGAAGAACGCCAAAAACGTTCTTACTTTGTTTAATACTATGGTTAGTAGTTATTGGACAAAAATATAACATGTATTAAATCTTAATTATGTACTTGTGGATGTACATGAAAAAAATATATATAAAAAGAATAGCTTAGCATTGTATATAAAATTTATTAGTTTTAGCTGTTGTTTAGGAGTTTATTAGATAATGAGTTTGGGAAATTTTGATGCTTTCTTTGGGCGGCAGTACAGAACAATCAAAATAGTCTCATAGGGGTAGCTCAAAGCATTAAGCCAGCATACTTCGTGGATCTTTTGTGAAAGAAACAGAAATGGAGTTGTTTGGTGGCTCAAAAAATATCTCAGAGAATGTTCCAGATTTCTTATTTTTATGGCTTAAAACAAAATATTACAATTCCATTCAATTTATACTCACTGCTTAGGCTTAATTATTGTAACTAATTCATAACTAACTAAAATGATTAGCACGAGCTAAGTTTCAGCTAAGTGTACACAATGAATTGTAATCACTTTGCTTACTATCATCTGACGTCATAGGCTTGTTAATCTTTCTCGGCTTTAGCTTTTCTTTCTTCTTACAGTGAGCTTCCTTAACATTTTGCATTATCTTTGATAACAAGCACAATTTTTATCTGCCTTCGAGACACATTGTAATTGATTAATTAAAATAAAAACACTGTGTGCAAATGATAAAAAATTTTAAATAGATGAACAACCAGAAAAGGGGGGGTGGCAAGACGTCTATTTTAAAATCAATCAGACGACTTGTCGTAATGATGATGATGTCGGTCCATATCTTCGACGACAGGACGTCTGCAAGAGAGAACTAAGACGACATCATATAAATAATAAAAAATAAAGACGATAGTCGTCTAAGGTTTCAATGAAGAAAGGATATCTTTTCGAGACACAACTTGTGAAATTATGAAGGCCGCCGGCTTCTCTGCCTTGGGTATCTGGTATTATATTTACTTTACCACCATTTGTTATTAAGAAGCTTGTTTTAATTGATGGATGTGAAGTCATTCTTTCTGTCAAGGTGCCGGGCAACATGGCGGCTTCGAGAGGTAGGTTCAGTTCATAAGCCATACGGATGATTTCGGTTTTGTAAAATGATGATTTTAGTCATTAGAGCATCTGATGAAAGAGTTTTTTTGGCTGCTGGGCACTTAAGCTACTGGGAAAGAATCAAAGATATATATATATATACAGACAGTGGCGGTGCCACATTAGAACTAGGGGGTTGAAGTCCCCTTAACTTTTTAAAATTTACAAATTTAATTAGATATTTGTCTTATTTTGAATTTGATTTACTAAGAAAGTCCGTGCTACAATTTTAAAAATAACCAAGTATTAAGTATTTATTTTTACACTTCCAACCCACAAATAAACATTGTATTTTGAAGTTTCTCTGGCCCTAACTCTCCTCACACAAAAAAAAAAAAAAACTCTTTCACCTTAGAGTTTATTCAAATGATTTTTCTTTAATGAGTCTTATAGTACTTAGAATTCAACTTAATATTTACATTATAAAAGTGAGTTCTAATAACAAATTTTCAAAAATTGAAAGGAATTGATAAGCTAACAAGAAAAATAGTTGATATTAAAAAGGATAAATTATATTAATTAATTAATTTATTGTTTTTACTAGTTCTCATAACTATAATAAAAAAAGTATTTTTTGCTGTGAATTTTGTGAAAAATCATCGATGAGATCAGATAAGAGATCAATGATTGAGTGAAATTATTGTTGTATATACAAAAAAAAAAGATTTATTTTGTATTCTTGATGATCAGGTTATTCTTCAATTTTGTTTAACATATGAAAACAAGTCGATGTCAATTGTAAAACTAGTAAGATTGTAGTTGCATCTAAAACATTGTCAGGATGCGTATTAAATATGCATCAAAGCTAGCTTTTTGGGTGAGGGTAGGGGCTCTGAAGAAAAATTTATTGCCAAAAAAAATATATATCTGATTCTATAAACTTGTAAATGAATATTCGTCTGTAATCAATTTGGTTTCCTTACTAAAAAAAATCAAAAGGTCATAATTCTAATTGGATTTAGATTCTCTCTTAATATAATCTTTTGAGTAATGATATAGCCACAAACTCTTGTACAAACTCATTTTATACAAACTTATGTGGCATGATAAGATTAGTTGAATTAAATATCACTTGACCCACATGATTTATTTTTATTATTTTATATTTTTATTCAACCAATGAATTAGTGCCACGTCAGTTTGTACAAAATAAATTTATATAATAGTTTGTGGCTGTATCATTACTCTTTTAATTTTTATAAGTGATTTTAACACGTGGTAATTAAATAATTCTATGGACAAGATTATATCTATTCACAACTTTTTTTAATAATCATAAAAACTTACTCTTTTTGCCTAACTAAAATTCTAAATTCACTGTTTTGGTCTAATTAAAATTCTAAACTAACAAACAAGTAAACTGCCGTTGATTTTTTTTCTTTTCATTAATCGTTCTTTTTTCTCTTTTCTTTTTTCTTTTTCCTTTTCTTCAGTCGTTATTTTTACTTTTCTTTTGGATTTTCGTCTAAGCTCTTCGAGAAAGGCTGCCAAACCTTCAAAAAAAATTCCGTAAATAACATTTTTTATTTCAAAAGGCCAACTTTTCTTCTCTGATTTGTACAGGTGGGACGCGTATTTGCCCAATTATTTTGTTTCAAAAAAACCGGACCCGTTTGGGATTGCTTTTAGGAAGTTTAAAAGTGATTTTTAAAATTTAAAAGCTAATTTTAGTGTTTGGTAAAAAAAAATCAAAATTACTTCTGTCAAAATCAGCCCCACTTACAGCTGATTTTGAAAAGCAGTGAAGGAGTAGCTTTTAGATTCTGATTTTGAGAATTAATTTTATCATTTAATACAATTCCATAAATATCCTCAAAATTATTACCTAAACCCAAAATTATCCTTATTCAAATTGGAAACAAAATAAATATTTTAATAAATTTGTATTATAATTCATCAATATAAATTTATTACTATTAATTTGTTGGTCGAATTATTATTAAATTTGTTTCAGTATATTATTAATTTAATTATCAATTAATTTAAGATAAAAAAATAAAAAAGTAAAATCAATATATTATAAATTTTTATTTTTAATAAAAATTATTATAATACACAATTAAAAATATTATATGTACATATTTTTATATGTATAAATAAATTTTATCTTATATTACGTATATTTTAGTCATTTATTTTCTCTTAACAGTTTAACAGTAAAATTTACCAAACATCCATAATTGCTTTCAAAACTCACAGTA
>MKYO02001339.1:251360-261628 GCA_002013955.2 Citrus medica | reverse complement strand
ATAAAATTTATTTTTAAAAATATTGTAAGTTTTAAAAGCAGTTTAGTAAATCTTACAATTAAATTATTGTGAGAATATAAATAAATAAATTAGATATGATGTTGAATAAAATTTATTAATACATTTCTAAACATAGATGTAAAATATATTTTTACTGTTAATATATAATAATTAAAAATTAAAGTAAATATTTTATATTACTAATTTATTTTTTATCTCAATTTATTTGGTAATAGTAATAATCTCTTTAAAGTTAATGATTTAATTTCTTAATTAATAACAATAATTTTATATTTTTATAATGAATAAAATTAATTCTCAAAGTTTATTATAGGATAAGGTGATCGTATCAAAAGTAATTTTTTTAAAAAATATTATAAAACACTAAAATTGACTTTTAAAATTTTAAAATATTTTAAAAATTTCCCAAAAATAATCTCAAACGGCCCTTAATTTAAAACTAATTGGAAATTCGGAATCGAGCTGAATTAATGTTGTAGTATCTACACTAATTGATTTATGGTGCATTTGAAATTGAGGTGCTATAAGTATTGTAAAAAAAAATTGTAACTATGAAACAAAAGTAAATATTATATAGTAAATATAAATTTTAAATAATAATTTTAACAAAACTATTAAAGATATAATAAATTCTTCATTATACAAATAAAAAATCATATCACTATAACTTTCAATCTATATTAGTTAGTATTTACTAAACATTTTATTATTATCTGTCTAATCTCAATTCCAAACACACCGGACGTGACAGTGATTCATAACCATTAACTTTGACTTTGATAGTTCTATCAAATTTCCTGGAAGAAGACATGAAAATGAAAAATTTTACGCGTTTCATTCACGCACGTATAATGAGCAACTCCCCGAAACAAACAAGATTACGATGTTTCATGAATTAACCAACCATGCTTCAAAATCTCTATCCAACATTATTAACGTGCATGTAAATGACTAGTCAATTCAACACCGACATTCACACAACATTAAGCACCACTTTATTCACAAAACACCATCTTCTTATAATAAATGCAACCCTTCTACGCAATTGCAATAACAACCTACCATGGATTCTTTGGCTCTCTCTTGTCTTATCTTGCTTTCTCTTCCACTGCTACCATTTTTATCCGCTGCCAACATACCTTTGGGTTCAACTCTATCAAGCACCAGCAACAACTCTTCATGGATTTCACCTTCAAGGGATTTTGCTTTCGGATTTCGCCAACTAAACAACAGTTCGGATCTTTTCTTGCTTGCCATTTGGTTCAACAAAATACCTGAAAGAACCATCATTTGGCATGCCAATGAAGACTACCGCCCAGTCCTAGCTCCCAGAGGATCAACACTTGAACTTACTGCCACCGGCCTTTTGCTTAAAGATCCTGGAGGCCAAGCAATATGGGATGAAAAGCCCAACAAAATTGTATCAGATGCTGCCATGCTTGATACAGGCAATTTTGTGCTTATAGTCTCTGGTAACAATTCCGATTATGCTTGGCAGAGTTTTAAAAGTCCAACAGACACCATCTTGCCTACCCAAATATTAGATTTGGGTAGCGTGTTGGTTTCCAGGCTTACAGAAACCAACTTCTCCAGAGGCAGGTTTGAGCTCCATTTTTCAAATGGAAGCCTTCAGCTCATTCCTGTGGCCTGGCCAACCCCATCCCAATACGAAAGTTATTATACCAGTGATATTTACAGTGCCAATTCTTCTGAGTCTGGTAATCAGCTGGTTTTTAATGAATCAGCTGACATATACATAGTGAAAAATAATGGTCAAATTGTCCAATTGCCACAATGGGATCGAGTACCTCCTATTACGGACCACTATTTTCGAGCAACATTGGATTTTGATGGAGTATTCACAGAATATGCTTATCCAAAGAATTCTGCTCCTAACCAAAGCTGGTTTACTATATAACGTCTTCCTAACAACAAATGCAGAGCTATATCTGATATGTTAGGTAGTGGTGCCTGTGGCTTCAATAGCTACTGCTTAATGCAAAATGGGAGACCTTTTTGTGAATGCCCTCCAGGGTATTTATTTGTGGATCCAACTAACAGATTTAGTGATTGCAGGCCGAATTACTGGCAAGGCTGTGGCCAGATGATGGATCTAGAAACGCAGAAGAGTTGTATGAAATAAGGGAACTCGCTGATGTAAATTGGCCTTATGGAAATTATGAAAGGTTGGAACTTTATAGTCAAACAGAGTGTGAAACATCTTGCTTGCATGATTGCTTGTGTGCTGTTGCCATATATGAGCATAATAGATGTTGGAAGAAGAAATTGCCACTCTCTAATGGGTGGTTACAGGGCGCCGGAGTTTCAAAAGTTCTCTTCAAAGTAAGGAAAGGAGGTTTTCCTGTTGATTTTGATGGCAATACTGGTGGCAAGAAAGGAATACGAATCTCAAAAGCAGCAGTTCTATCAGGTAGCTCTGTATTCTTCAATGGACTTTTGCTACTGGCAATATCTCTTCTCGTCTTTGTGTGGCGCAAGAGAAAAGATGGAAACAAGGTCCAACATTCAAGTATTTCCGAAACAAATGTGCGTTTCTTTTCGCTCGCTGAACTCAGTGAAGCAACAAATGGGTTCGAGGAAGAACTAGGGAGGGGTTCTTTTGGCATAGTTTACAAAGGTGTCCTCAAATCCGCTTCAGGAAATGCTGTAGCAGTCAAGAAATTGGACAAGTTGGCACAAGAAAGGGAAAGGGAATTCAAAACTGAAGTGAGTGCAATCGGCAGAACACATCACAAGAATCTTGTCCAGCTACTTGGATTCTGTGACGAAGGTCTTAACCGGCTTTTAGTATATGAATTCATGGGGATTGGCACCTTGGCTAACCTACTTTTTGCAATTCCAAGACCTGACTGGAGTCTAAGAGTCAGGATTTCCCTGGAGATTGCAAGAGGGCTTCTGTACTTGCACGAAGAGTGCAATGTTCCCATCATCCACTGTGACATAAAGCCTCAAAACATACTTCTAGACCAAGATTTCACTGTAAAAATTTCTGACTTCGGATTGTCCAAACTGTTACTCTCTGATCAGTCTCGAACGCGTACCATGATCAGAGGAACTCGAGGATATGTGGCTCCAGAATGGTTCAAGAATGTACCTGTCTCGGCCAAAGTGGATGTTTACAGTTTCGGTGTTGTGTTATTGGAAATCATTTGCTGTAGGAGAAGTGCGGAGATGGAACTGGAGGAAGAAAGAAGTGCAATACTAACAGATTGGGCTTATGACTGCTATGTTGAAGGAAGACTAGATGTTTTGGTTGACAATGATAAAGCAGCTATGGCTGACAAATCAAGGGTGTGTAAATGGTTGATGACAGCACTGTGGTGCGTTCAAGAAGATCCACTAAAAAGGCCTACAACGAAGATGATTGTGCAAATGTTAGAAGGTTATCTGGAAGTTCCTAGTCCCCCAATGCCCCCACTTCATTCACTGCAGTTAACTGAAAGCTGAAGCCACTAGTAACTAGCAAGTGCATTTTACTATAATTTTACTATAATTTAATTATTTACCGAGATTGTCACTTTCCCTCTAGTAGAAATCAACTTTTTTTACCTCGTCCTAATGTTTTCATAATGTCATGTCCCATCTCGATATAAAAAGTTAACAGAATACCAATTTTTACCATACACACAGACAAAATTCATCTAATAGGAAATGTTGATGCTTGGAAAATGTAAGTTTCTATAAAATTCTTTCAAAAATATTAACAGTGTTAAAATTTATAATTTCTAGAAAATCTACCACATTAAGCTACAATATTCACATTATGTACACTACAATATTTACGCAGGGATGGAGATCGGTGCCACCTCTATAGTTATTAGGAGCAGATATTTGCTGCTGAGATAGATGAAAATTTTAATAAAGGCCGGTTTTTTTTTTATTATTTTGTATTTTTTTCAGTTTTAAAGTTGTCTGCTATTATATATATATATATTTTTTTTGGGGCATACACTTGACAACATATCAGAAAATTATTTAACTTCTACATTTTTTGTTAACTTTGTTTAAGGTTAAGAGAGCCGTAGATATTATGAAAAGTAAAACACAACACTAGATATTATTTAACTTCTACATTTTTCGTTAACTTTGCAGCATATGAGGATGTGCACAAACTGAAAACCGCAGTAAGAAGCTTTATCATTTGCAGGAACTTAATAAGCTCAGATTCTCAACATTAAAATGCACCTCAAGCTTTCTTCGAAAAGGCAATTACATTGAAGTTCAGTGATTCGGGATTTTTCCGGATCATGCCCTTTATCACTTTAGCTGCATCCTGTAAAAAAAATAAATAATAAATAATAGATAATATTAATAATCAAACTTGAGAGTAAAGTACATGTGAAATACTATGTAAGAAAACTGCCAAAAAAGAGCTACAACCGAGGCACGCTCACTTTCTGCTTAAGGTTAAAGATGAAAAGACACATTAGCAAGTTGAACCTCCTTGACTCTAGTTCATTAAACAGAAAGATGCTTATCCAATCAGGATAAAATTTGTTATACTTGAAACCCAAAACCAAACCAAACCTTGTGCAGCAACTCTAACTCTAGCCCAACAAAGATATTGATGGTCTAAACTTGCTTCAGAGATAGCCCTACAGAGTAACCAATATTTCTTCTCTCCTTTTTCTTTAAAGAAAAGTTCACTTAGTTTTAGTACTGTTTGGTAAGGTGTCGCAACTTTTAAACCACAGCTATTGTAGAAAAAAACTATAGATATGAAATAACAATTAATAGCGTGTAGTAATGTTTACTTTTAAATAATTATTTTGACAAAAATAGTAAAAATATTATCGATTTTTCATCATTCAAATCAACTTAACTTCTAAATCATAGTAGTTAGTGTTTCCCAAACACTTAAGATTTTAAGATACAGCTGCCCAACCTCAATACTAAATATGACCTTAAGACTATTGATGCCTTTTCATTTTCTTATATTTTTTTCTTTCTCAGATCCAAAACTGAAGAATTTCTTTATTTTTGCTTCTTTTGGGATCTAAGAATCTAAAGAGGGTAGAAATACACAGTTTTATAATGCCAATTACCATACCAACAATAAGCTGCTTGGAGACGAAGCACCATGAGATATTGGCCCCGACTTCCTTCCATCAAGTTCATAAAGTTCCCCTACATAGAAGATTTTGATAAATACAAAAGCATAGATAGAATTTCTCAAAAGCTGGTTAACAGCTGAACAATGGCTAATCAATATGAGAGGGAAAAAAATAAGTCAACTATCGAAAGGAAGCATATACCATCCACACAGGTGAAGCAGATAAAATGATCATTCACGTCATCGGTAGCCTGTAAATAAGAAAATGGTAAGACAAATGAAGATAAACAAATTGCAACTTACGATATTAAACTAATTGGAGCTTACGATGTTATACATCATTTGATAACTAGGAAAAAACAGAAGGAAACGGAAAAATATAAATTGATTGACGAACTCTTACCAATTTAAAAAAAAAAAGTTAGGGGAAAAATTATATTGATTGGTGAACTCTTAATTCCACTTTTTTTTGGGGGGGGAGGGGGAATCAATGGTTCTATAGCCAGTAAAGTATATCCTCAACCACCAATCCAGTGCATTTAAATCTACATTTTGAAGCTGAGCATGAAACTTCACAAAGACGGCGATCAACACTTGTCAAATTTTCATGTCACCTTTTATATAATAACTGCTAAGAAAGTAATTTGACCCGACAAATCACATTTTCACAATTAGACTCCTACAGTCCAATCCAATAGTAAACTGTAGCACCCAAACCTTACTTGATAGTGCCAAATAAAACAATAAGATATTTCTTAGAGCCAGCTTCTCATGGGAATTTATAATGGGTCCTTTAGAAATCAGTACAATGCGTAGTTCATATAGAATCACACTCACATGGATTATTAACCTATGCACACAAAAGCATGAGGGTTGTAATCACTACCACAAATATGAACCAGCAATTTTCACTTCCAAAATCCCAGCTTTATGAGAATGTCTTATTTAACAGCCAAGCTTCCATTTGGTCACAAAAGCAATACATTTTAGACAAATTTTACCTTATATTCTCACGAAGATGTAATGCCCAGCCATATGATTAACAAATTTTAGCTTATATTCTCATGGCATACTAGTGTCCTTACTGATAATAATGAAAACAAGCATTTGTAAATACCTCTGTGTCACCAGCTGAAGCTGCTACCGAATGAGCAACTTCCATTTCCTTATCATTCTCAAGAAATGCTGCACGCTGCAGAAAGCATATGAAAAACTCATAGCAATTAGAAGTGAGAAATGAGAGGAAATAAACAATATTATTCAAAGTCAACAGATAACTCTAGGGGTGGGAAAAAAGGAAAAGCAGAAATAGAACCAAGAATGAATCACCTCTTGTGGATCCAAGTTCGCTGTGGACTTGTAAAATTTATCGAAGAATGAATCAGCTTCTGCAATAACAAGAAAAAATGTAAAGGGAAGCAATATACATGACAATACAAACAAGCACTTGGCTGATAACTATGAGCATTTAGAGGTACTTTGAATGCAAGAAAAGCTGCATGCATTACTAGCATTTCTAAAGTATTTGTATTGCCAGCACCACTGCTACACTAGCAACACTCAATTAAAGAAAAAGTAAGCACAACTTACGAAACTTGATTTCCGAAGTGACGTTCCCAACAGCATGAAGAAGTCCAATTGTTCCACAAGCATTTCCAACAGTTTGCTTCATGAAATAAACATTCTTGCTAAATTCCTACAGAGAGAAAAAAAAGAGGAAAGTGGAGTGAGGTTGTGCTCCACAAATAGAAGTGAACGACAACACCGGGCGCATTTGCTCAGTTAGAAAACAAAAACAATTGATCAACCATGATAAGAGGAAAACCAAGAGACTTATAACCAAAAAATAACAGAGAGGATGCAAAATATATTAGATATGTATGTATTCATAATTAAAAAGAGATTATTTATGATCAAGAACAGCATAAGAAAGCAAAAGTAACTACATCCTATCATCACACATTCACACTCACCTTTTTGTCATTGTCCTGCAGCCTTCTTTCTTCTTCACTCTGAAGAAGTCAAAATTTGAAAAAAAAAAATCAGCGAACAATTATATACTCGTAAAGCATACCAAGTATAAAGAAACAAATTTGGTTTTAACAGACCTGTGCAGTTAAGGGATAAAGAAACAGCACGGCAAGAACAGGTTGCGGAACCATTGCCAAGAGCTCATCATCCAAGCCATACACATCATAGCACTCTGCCTCCTCAGCTGGAAGACCAAGGCCCCAAAGGAACTATAAAATAAAAAATATGAAGTAAACTAAACTAAGAATACTCTTCACAAACAGAATAACCCTCCATGTGGCCATTTTGTTTTAAAGTAATAAAAGCAACAACTCATAACCATAGATAAGCAGTTCAATAGATACTTTCTTTCATTTTTCTCAGTAAACAAAAAGGGTGTCTTTCAAACAACTTCCAGAATCTATCAAATTTCAAATTAAAAAAGAAAAAGAAAGGAAAACCAAAAGACCAAATAAAAAATCACTCTTCGAAATTGTTATGCGATAAATAACAATAATACAAAAATTCATTTCAATTCTCTTCTTTAGTGAACAAACAGCGGATGATCTATAAACTAAACGAGAAAACCAACAAAATAGAAAAGAAAAGAAAAGTAGAATAATACCTGGTTCATGACATCGGGATTAGCTTCAAGAGGAAGCCACCTCTTAGCTGAAGGACGCTCGTCTACTGCTGCCATTTTGCTTTCTCTTTAGCTAGATCAGAAGAAACACCGAATAAAAAATAATGTCGTTTCCTCTTCTTTATTCCTTTTTTATAGGTTTCGAGTACCTTTTATTTCTGGGGGAATATTATCTGTCTGACAAAAATACCCCGTCTTTATTTATAAATGGCTGGAACCGAACGCTGGCCGTCAGCACACAGGTGTTCGGGTTTTTACGGAATAACAAATAATAATAATAATAATAATAATAATAATAATAATAATAATAATAATTGTTAAGCTTAAATCTAAATTATGAAACTAAAACAAATCAACAATACAACAGGATGATGAAATAAGTTGCTTGTGCTGTGGATATGAAATGTGTTGCTGATTAAAAAAGTAGTTTGTTATTTAGTAAATTGTGCTATTGCAGTTGCCGTAAGTTTGAAAATAGAGTATATGCTTTTGATAAATTTTATTTTAAAAGTATTGTTTTATTATATAATGATCGAAATAGATATAAGTTTTAATTGTTTTTTATTTTTAGAGTATATTTAATAAATTATTTAGACACATCTTATTTTTTTTAAAATATATAATATAGATTAAACTTTAAAAATCATAATTATGAAATTAGAATATGAACTTATTACATCAAAACTAGAGAGAATGTACGTGGTTACGGTGGTAATATGATATATGATGATTTATATATAAAAATTTATAGATAAGTGAAATACAATTATCTTTTTATTAAAATATAAAATTATAATAGAAATTTTAAGGTGTGATAACTTATTTAATAAATTATTTATGAAAAATAACACCTTACCTGCTGTTATAAGCTTCTAATAAAAAAAAAAAAATTATGAAATAAACAACTTATTCAATTACCGCCGCACTCCCAAACTGGCTCAACGTCAGCGGCGACCGATGTTAAATTAATGAAATATAATAGTTGACAACCGATAAATAAAAGAGAAATTCAATCCAGCAAGATGAAATAGATTCTTTATTATGCTTTTAACTGATCAAGGGAAGGAAGGGAATGACGCTAAAATGTAGTATTGTTGATGTGCGTTCTCTTTCAAATAGAGATTTGTTAGATTAATCTCAAACTACAAAAACAAAAAAAAGTAAAGAGACTGACTTTGATGACAATGATAAAAATTAGGCTACCAAAAAATATACAGCTTCAGGCTACCCATGAAAGCTGAACATTAAATATTATTGACATTGTTGATATTACATTTGATGCCTGTCCAACATCTGCAGAGGAACTGCTTATGACCCCATTATTGTTAATATTACATTTGAAGCCTGTCCAACATATGCAGTGCGAACTGCTCATGTGCCCATTATTATCGCGCCCAAGAAAACCTGTCCAGATAGATAAAGGGCTATTGGCAGCGTTCTCTTTCTCTCTATGTGCCGGTGTACTTGGGTTTCCGCTTCTCGGCAAATGCAGCCAAGCCCTCCAACCGATCCTCTGTATGCAAGGTCCCAATGTAGCACTCTTCTTCCAGTTCCAATGCCGATGCCATATCCACCTCCAATCCCTTAGTAATAGCCCTTTTAGCCATCCTAATGGCGATCGGACCCTGAAGAACAGAACCAGTTGTTACTTTGAACTCAAAAATTCAAGTTTGTTATTTCTCCCATTCAATAGATTCTAAGCCAGATCTACTTCATCACATCAAGTATAATTTCGACAGCGAGAAGTTACACCAACCAAAAAGTACATATACATACACCAAGTAATTGCAACTCTACAGGCTGAAGGTCTTCTAAAAGCTTCCGGGCATCTAATATAGTCATAATCGTATCTCTGCTTAAAGAAAGTTTTCGAACATGCATGATTTACCACACAATGACATAATTTTAAAATCATGATGCCAAAAATTCAGGTAAATGTGCTCAAGTTCTGGCTGCCAAGAGATTTTTGACAGTATTGAAGTCATATAACACACCACATGCATTTCCCTACAAGAATTCTGAAGACAGATTGTACCTTCTGATTTATTTCCTGAGCAATTTCAAGTGCCTTCAACTGAGCTTGACCAGCAGGAACACAGTAATTGACAAGACCTGCAGCATGGCACTCTTTCACTGGATATGATGCATGGCAGTTTTACTGCTACTATGATCTTTAAATTTCACATAAATGCCAACGTAACAAACACACACAACATATATCAGTTGGTGCAATTAAACACACCTAAAGACATTGCATCTTTGCCACTAACTTTACGGCCAGTAAATATAATATCTTTTGCTACTGATTTTCCAACTAATCTTGGAAGCCGCTGTGTCCCACCCGCCCTGCCAGAAGCCAGAATCACATGAGAGAGTGACCTGTCACTGCAACTGCTTTTGAAACAAAGAAGTATTCACACAGAAATATAACTGCCCAAAATTGTCAAATGAAAAGAAAGCCACTCAGGACCAAAGTCCACAGTGCGAGCCTCATTGGGGGGGGGGGGGGGGGGAGGGGGG
>MKYO02001339.1:227353-251341 GCA_002013955.2 Citrus medica | reverse complement strand
GGGGGGGGGGGGGGGGAGGAATGGGATGAAATCCAATGATCCTCTTAAAATTAAAAATAAAAAATAAAAAAAGAAGACCACTCTCCTCAGCCAAACTAATGATATAATTAGTTCTAAAAAGTCTCAACTGCGATTGCAAGAAAAAGTACTTATGGGCATTTACAACTGATATAAATCCTTGCCACCAAACAAAATGCAGGAACCATGCAATACAACTTTACCAAATGTGAAACAAGATTTCAAGCATTACCCAGGAATTATAGCAAGTCCTGTTTCAGGCAAGCCCAATAGTGCTGCTTCTCCTGAGTAATTAGAAAGGAGAGTCCAATTACACTTTTATTCTTTTGACCAAAAGAAATTTGTAAATGGATAAATTGAACCTACCACAGATGCGAAGATCACATGCTAGTGCCATTTCAAGTCCACCACCCAATGCTGCTCCATCAATGACAGCAATGGTTGGAATAGGAAGTGCCTAGATGAGAAGTAGCAATTATAGGCAGTGATATAAACACAAGTTATAAAAATTTATGATAATGAACAGAGTATAAGTGATAAATTAGATACATCCACATCATCATGAAATGACCATAGTACAGACTGAGAGTGGATAGAAGCATGGAAGCACTAATATTAAATACACACACACAGACCCCCCTTGCTCTTATGTGTAAATACATAATTCTCGTGCACACAAGTTATCTAACTAGAAACTTATATAATAGTGGGTGATCAATCAAAGTCACAACCTCTAAGAAGGAGAATGTAGATCGCAATGTGTTGACATAAAAATGAATCTCGGATGGACTCATTTGCCTGCGTTCCTGCAAATCCCACCAAGGCAACAACAGTTAAGCATGTGTATGTCAGCCATAATATTCATACAATCCTTAAGGGAAGATAAAAATATGAAATTAAAAAAATATATAATGACCAGATCACGAGCCTTGAGCTGCCACTCAACAACTAATTGTTGACAGAATAAAGACTTGTCTACACTGCAAATTCCAATTATCACAACTAAACTCCATTTTTCCTTTGACCTATTGTTAAAGCATCCTAATTAAGACACAAGTTGCTTTGATTCTATTTGCTCAGCAAAAACAAATAAATCAAAAAAATTATTAATAACAGTACCTTCAAATCAGCTCCAGCACAGAACACTTTAGGAACCGAGCTACGTATCATGACAACATTAGCAGAGGAATCCTCACTGATAGTTTCAAATGCATGCTTTAAGCCTCTCAACATATCCGTTCCAAGCGCATTTTTTGCCGCAGGTCTGTTTAAACTAACCTCAATTATTCCTGTTCAATCACAAGCTTGAATCAGCAACTAATTTATCAGTCAACAAATAAAATTTATTCAATCAAAAGTATAAGTGAAAGTACCGGAATCAGAATCGGAGAGTCGCTGAAGCTGGACTGATTCGGAGGAAGCGGAATCTAGAATGAGAGTTCTACGGCTTTGGTACTGATGAAACTGAGAAGTGTTGATGTTAACAATATTTTCAGAGATTAATAAATTTAACAGTGGCTGCGAAGGTTTGCACCAATGGGTTTTAGATTTTTTGACGCAGTGATGTGCAAGTGTTTTCGTTAGCTTCGTTAAAGCACTCATTGTTGACTCAAAATTGATCCCACGCGAGCACACCAACGACGACGACGACGAAGAGACAGTTTTGATAGAGCGAATGAGCGATGGATAATCGGGTGGAGAAACATGGGCCGTGGGCTATAAATTTTATGGGCTACAAACTGCTTGTGCAATCATAATGGGTCGGCTTAGTTCTCTCTTCAGTGAAACTTTGCAAGGCCTTATAGTAGCTAGATAACCTAGACATAAATTCTGTCCCAAGATTTGTATAGAAAAACTAAACAAAATAAGATTTAATTATATCCAAATTTCTTGTTTTTAGAGGTGTTTAAGGTGTACATTTTCTCATCCATTAATTTTTTTTATTCTTTACTTTTATGATCGGTCGAGATGTACATATAATAAGATACCAGAGATGATATTTTGTATTAAAGATTTTCTTTGTTGAGTTGTTAAAATTATTTTAAAATATATATTTCATCCCATCATTGACCTCGAGGTAGTGAAAACCATACTATTTAAAATGATTTTTTTTTCTTTTTTAAACATAATTGAAAAGTTTGAAATAAATACTTAGTAAAATACGTGATATCTATTTGTAATTTTCCCAACAATTTTCATTCAAATTGAACAAGTTTTTGCGTAATTGCTTGCTAGTTGCTGGTATACTAATAAATCTAAACCAAATCTTGTACTGCTTGGTTGACTCGTCTATGTCTAGTCCTTTCCAATTCAAACTCTTGAATGAGGGAATGAAAATTAACATTTCATCTCTACACTGTTCATACACATTAGCATAATAAGGATTATTTCATTTATATTCTTTCCAATTCAAACTCTTCTAATTGAATACCAATTAGCTTAAGTCGCTCCTAAGCGTCCAAGACTTCTCCCAACAGTGATAAGAGTTCTATACTCTATGAATCCATCGCTCAAGACGAAGCTGCTTCAGAGGAGGACCAAGGCTTGGCTTACCCTTTTGAGGACACCTCCATTTTCCAGTGACCTCTAAAGCATCAGAGTTCTGATAATTGGTCGTTTCTATCAATGCCTTTCTTCTATCAACATCCTTTTCACCAGCAGGCGAAACACTTCTATTATTCCTTGAACACTCTAATAAAATCCCTGGCGACATTTTCAAAGAATCTGCATTTGCTGTTCTTGTACTCCCATATTTCCTTGTTGCAACAAAACCATTTTCTGCAATTCCTTTTTGATAATTTTCCTTGTCATTCCTCCTATGAGTTTGTTTCCTAGGCGAAGCTCCACAATCTTGAGCCAACTTAGAGTTACTCGTAGGTGATAAAGGACTAACTTCTTCCATGAACTTCTCTTTGAAGTCTGTCGTATGGAACGAGTTTGTTTGAGGTTTATCCTTCTTACTGCTTGAAATTCCATTGAGATTCCATGACACAGAACAAGCTTCTTGGGACAATTTTAGCTCCAATTTGGAGATTGAACCTTCATCATCAAAGCTTAGTTCTCTAATATCTTTGGATGGACTTGTGACATTGCTTTGCTGTGCTTTACCTTCCAAGATGTCTTTAAAAATCTTATCAGATTGTATCTTATTCTGAGAAGACGAACTTCTTTTCCCTCCAATCCTATCAATTCTCTGCAACACGACCACAAAAGTTAAAATATGACTTCCACAAATATGTGAAATGCTTTCCCTCCTTAATAACAATTTTAATTTTCTTTTGGAACAAGGAGATAGACAGATGCAGAAAGTGTACCTTACAAACCTGTTTCTGCTCACGAACTTCAATAGAGCTATTATGTCTTGCGAAACTATAACGCTCTTTCTCCTCATCAACCTTTTCATCTCCACTTCTAACTTTTCTAATTATGGTCAATTTCTCTTCTGTCTCTGCATCACTATCTTCAACAACAAATTTTTCTGGTTCCATTTCTAAATGAAGTGAATCTTCAAATTGATCGCTTGTATCCAGTACAGGAGATTCATATGCATAGCTTGAGAACCAATTTTTGACATCAGGAGGTTCTAACACAAGAATAAACAAAAGCAAAATTCACTTCTGCGAAATTACTGAACAACCAAATAAGAATTTTCAAAGGCAGCAATTCTAACCTGTAAAGACAGTAGATGGACCCATTGAATCCAAAATCTGAATCAACATCAATGTGTTAGATATAAAAAACTTAGCCCTTTGCAGCTGGTTTTTATTGCTGTAGTTGTGAAAGTAAATCAATAATGTCTAGTTACAAGAAATAATGTTGGATACGCCTTTAAATTCATATGCTAGAAAAGGTAACAGAATGCCAAAAAGCAAAAGAAATATAATCATAACTTTACCTTAATTGAGGGCTTTTCATCAGGCTTATCATCTCCTAAAGAACTATCACTCTTAACATCAATTTCTCTAGTTGCAATCATATTCTCTTGTCCTTTATGGCGTTCTCCCACAAGAGACCCTTCCTTTTCACATTCACTTCCTTCAGAAACTGAATCTTGAACATCATCATTTGTATCCAATACAAAAGATTCATAAGCATAGCTTGAAAACCAGTTTCCAATGTCAGCAGGCTCTACCAAAACGAGAAAAAAAAAAATCACATCTTCATACAACCATCGAACATTCGAACAAACGTCATAAATGAAAAGAAGCAACTCATACCAGAAACCTGGGAGGGCAAGCATGAGGAATCCAGAATCTATCACAATAAAAATAATTATTAGATAAAAGAGACTCTAACCTTATGTATGATTAAGTAAAGGCATTCGGTTTCAAGTACCTCACTGGTGATAAGATGATTTTCTGTCTCTTTGGTGCTTTCTTTGGAAACGAAACATCCGCTATCTCTAGTAACAGGATCTTTGAATTCATCAATTGTGCCCAATACAGGGGATTCATACTCATAGCTCAAGAACCAGTTTCTAACATCAGGCGGCTCTAATAACCCCCCCCCCCCCAAATAAAGAAGCAAAAGCAAAAATAAATAAAAATGAAATGAAAGGGCAATTTCATAAATTATGAAAACCAAATGTAAAAGAACTGTACTAACCAGAAGGAAGCGATAGCGGAGTTGTGGAACCTTGAATCTGCGACAATAAAGATCGTATTATAGAGTTCAGAAATTTCTATCGTCATATGTATTTATGGAGAAATAAAGGAATTATGGGGAATTCGAAAATAACCATTTAATTCGTTCATTTTCCTGCGTTTTCTAGGGAACCAAACAGGAAGCAGATGATAATGATTAAAATATGTAACAGCAGAATTATCCGTTCCTGAGAACCGAGTTGATTTGGATTTTCCATCAGATCTTTTTTTCTCTCCCTCTGAGCAGAAGGATAACGGTGATATAGCAACATATTTTTGTTTATTATTTATTTTTATTTTTTAATTTGAATTGCGCGGGCGCAAATTGGCGCCATATTTTCGACAAATCGGGTGTAAAGTTAATTCGGGCGGTGAGGTAACGATCAAAATAGAATGGGTAGGGGCCGTGGGCCTCCTATAATTTTGTGGGTTTTTTCCGAAAGGAAAATTATATCAGGCTTGCGTTGTTGAAGTACAAATTTTAAATTTTAAATAAAGATTAAGATGTTGAATTTTAAACCGAATTTAAACAGTAATTAGTTCATATTTGTAAGTCCCAATTTCTAAATAATAAGGATTTAAAAGAAAATTTAGTCCTAATTAATAACTTAGTATCGTATCAAGACGGCTAGTTAAATCCTAGTTGCACTAATTGCGGTCCAGAATATATTTTTTTAATATATATATATATATAATTTTCATTTAACTGAAAATAACGAAAAAAGGAACGCAGCCCCAGGCCACGACAGCAGCCCATTTCACTTTAGTTTCAATTTGCAACCCATTAATTTAATTTAAATTAAATTAACAAATGTACTTAATGAAATTAAATTAACAAATTATAATTTTCATTTATCTGGATCCCTTAACGAAATGGAAAAATAAAAAATCAAGATAATCGTGACGGATCGGCATTTTATCAGCAACGATTTGGCATGCATTTTTGTCCCAATTAAACAATCAGTACAATAACACGTCATTCGATTTAATAGATTGGAATTGACAAATCATTTACACATTGCCTAAGTGAATTCAAATAAAACAAAATCATTCCAGAGGCAGAAATAATATTTCTATGCAAAATTTATGGAAAATTTTTATTTAAGAATCATTTACATAATTTTTTATTTTTTAATTTAAACCACCATGAAGGTATGGGTTTAGGTTAAACCTCTATTTATAATATAAATCAGATAATTAAAGTAACATGAGGAGAGGAATATAAGCCAAAATTCCCAGAAAAAATAAAAACAAACAAAAAAAATAAAAGAACTAATAAAACAAAATCAATGTCGAACATGTGAGAATTTGAAATCATCTAAATCTAGGATGCCAAATAAACTAGAAGGAAGATCTCCAGTGCTAAAGAATCGCTGATGAGTTTGGTGAGTACATGCCCAATTGGCCATAGAGTCGGTGGCAAAAGTACCCTCCTGAAAGACATTGCTAATAACAATAGAAGGAACATAAGATAAAGTATGAGTCCGACCAAGGAGATAAACATATCCCCACCACACCTAACAATGGGAATTAGCCCAAGAAACCACGATGGTCGAGTCAGCTTCCACCTCCAGAACATTAAACCCCAGCTGAGCAGCAAGATCCAACTCTTCAAGCATAGCCATTAGCTCAGCAAACATTATTAACTGGTGCCCCAAGAAAGAACCAAAGGCAGTTAAGACTACTCCCTAGAGATCACGCAGAACACCTCTAGTAGTAGACATACTAGGGTTGCCGATACAACAACCATCCATACTCAACTTTCGCATTTCTTGAAGCGAAAGCGGCAAGGAAAAAATGGGGTAGCTGCTTTGAAAATTGATATGTTTAAGGCATATGACAGGATTGAGTAGAACTTTCTTCAAGCTGGGGTTTGATACGATGTGGGTGGACTTAATTATGCTCTGCGTTTCTACTGTCCGATATAGTGTGCTCCGTGAGGGTAAGGTGATTGGTCCGATTGTTCCTTGCAGAGGTCTTCGCCAAGGAGATTCATTATCTTCGTATTTATTCATTATTTGTGCGGAAGGTTTAAGCTCGTTAATTCGAAGGCAAGAAAGAAATGGCTTACTTCATAGAGTCGAATTTGCGAGAGGAGCTCTGACGGTGTCCTTAATTAAGCATTTGTTTTTTGTTTTTTGTGCAGATAATAGCTTTATTTTCTTTTGGGCAAACATCAACGAAGCTTCCTTAATTAAGCATTTTTTGGCGGTGTATGGTCGAGCCTCTAGCCAAGTGGTTAATTTTAACAAGTCTTCAATCCCATTTAGTGCTAGTGTGCTTGAAGTTGGAACTCAGCAAGTATGTGATATTCTTATGGTTACCAATACCACTAATTATGGAGCCTATTTTGGCCTGCCATCATACATTGGTAGGAAAAAGAAAGAAGTCTTCAGATATATTCGGGACAGACTCTGGCAAAGACTTTAATGGTGGAGTACGGAGATGCTCTCTTGGGCTGGCAAAGAGATTTTACTAAAGACTGTGGCACTTGTTATGCCTAATTATGCTATGAACATTTACTTGCTGCCAAATGAGTTTTGTAAAGAATTAGAAGTGATGATGAATTCCTTCTGATCGCGTAGCAATCACAGTGGAGGGAAATGGATTACTTGGGTTAGATGGGAATATTTGTGCAAACCAGAGAGTTGTGGTGGCCTTGGCTTTAAAGAACATTATCTATTCAATATTGCGATGCTAGGAAAACAACTGTGGCGATTATTAACTCGTCCTGATTCTCTTATGGCTAAAATTCTCAAAGCTCGCTACTATCCACGAACTTCTGTTCTTTGAGCTTCTTTAAGGCACAATCCCAGCTATGTGTGGTGCTCTATTTTGGCAGCAAAGGATGTGGTGATTCAAGAGAGTATAGTGCAAGTTGGCACTGGACAAACGATTTCCATAAGTAAGTATATGTGGCTTCCAGATCTCAATGATGGCTTTATTTCTTCTAATCTTAACGAGGAACTTGCTACATCTGTCAGTAGTATAATGATGTCTAACTAACGAGTATGGGATTATGATGTGGTTTCGAACATTTTCAACTCAAGAGATAAAGCATTGATTCTGTAAATTCCTCTTAGTTCCCACCGAGATAATGATGTATGGTATTGGTTGGCTGACTCTCGAGGTTGCTATTCGGTTCGTAGCTGTTATAAGCTATTAACTTCTACTACCCTTGATTTTTTTGCGGGTGTATGGTGAAAACTGTGGACTTGAATGTGTCGAAAGAGGTTAAGAATTTTATTTGGTGAGCTACAGCCAATGTGTTGCCTACTGTAGTTAATTTAATTTCTAAAAAGGTGGATAATCCCTCTACTTGTGTTGTGTGCAATGCTTATGGGAAACTATTATACATTCTTTGATTGAGTGCAGCTTTGCTAAGTCTTGTTGAATTTCTTCCTCTGTGGGTTTTATTGGCCACTACTCTTCTTTCTTGGATTGGCTTGATCACATCTTTACATGTTGCAATAAAGATGAGTGCAATATTGTTGTAATGCTTTGCTGGAGGATTTGGATTAATCGCAATGATAAAGTTTGGAACAACAAAGCTACTCAACTTATCAAGTTCCTAACTCAGCTAGCCAGCTTCTTTATCAGTGGCAAGCAACAAAAAAGCAACTGTATTATGTTAATGATGATGTTCCCAGGCAGGTTTTATGGGGCATTGTGTTGGGAGAAGCCTAAGTTTGGCTGGGTTAAGTGCAATGTGGACACAAATGTTTTTGCATCTCAGGGAAAGACTGGGTTTGGTTGTGTACTTCAAAATTCAAAAGGATGTTTCTTGGCAGCACGGTGTGCTGGTATGGCAGGAAATTTTAGAGCTCGGGAAGCTGAAGCTCTTGACATATGTGAAGCTCTTAGTTGGCTTAAAGGGTTGCAGTTTCCTTGTGTTTTTATAGAGATAGATTGCCTACAAGTGTTTCAAGCTTTGGTTGAGGAGTTTTCAGGTCCAAATGGTTTTGGATTAATTATCAAGGAATGTCGGTCTATGAACTTTGCTGCTCACTCTGTTGCAAGAGCAGCAAGTTCTATGTCAGGTCCCCAGGAGTGGAATTCTGTTCCACCTCTGTGGCTATTAAATAGTCTGTAATTCCTTTTGCTTAATGAAATCTTTTTCATTTAAAAAATAAATAAATAAAGGCAACTAAATTTATAATCAATATACTTGAAAAAACATAACCTTGTAATGAAAAAAAATATATTGTTTTTTAATAACTACAAAGGATATAATTGACTTTGTACATATCGAATCTATTTTTATTATTTTGTATTTTTATCCAACTAATAAATTTATACCACATCCGTTTGTATAAAATAAACTTTTACTAGAATTTATAACTCTATCATCACACTATCTAATATTTCATTGTTTATACTGTTTATTTCTTTAATGAAAGATCTAAATATGGAATTTTGAAAAGAGAGAGAGAGAGAGAGAGAAAGCAAGCAAATAAGAGAAAATTAATAGGCAGAGAATCCTAAGGTAAGTAAATAGTATTCAATTAGATTATTTTAATAGATTGCCAAAATAATAACAAAGATAACTATGCAAAAGAGCGGACATATAAGAACAATACTACCACAATTAAACTCTTTTATACTATAGCTAAATAAGGATCATGATGATAATATTATTAGATTTCTTTCCTTACAAGGAGAATTGTGTATATGTGCAAAAATGTCAAAAACAACTAGCCAATCAGTGTTTGGACTAATTACCACAATTAAACTCGTTTTATGCCATAACTAAATAAGGTAAAGATGATAATATTATTAGATTTCTTTCCTTACAAGGAGAATTTTATATATGGGAAAAATGTCATAAATAATTAGCCAATCAATGTTAGGACTAAAAAATTAAACATACATATTTGTTTTTTTGGGTAAGTATCCCAATATGCATATATGAATCAAACCAAAGTGTCTTATTAATTAAATGTCTATTTTTGACAACTAAAAGATTATTCACTTATAAAATTGAGATATAAACCCATAGTACACGTTGAGAAATGTCCTAATAAATAATAAAGAAAATTGGTATTGATTAACAATACTTTGTTATACAGTCACATTGTTGACTACATCTATTATGATAAAAATTTATCGTCTTCACTTCATATAATTGTAGTACTGCGCATAAGAATTTAAATCATATTAGTAAGCAATTGCTCTATCAGTAATTTTATGTCCATTACTATTACTATTTTGAACAATTTTGAGTGAAGAACATAAAAAATAAAGAGTAATGATATAGTCACAAAGTTTTGTACAACCTAATGTGGCGTTAATTCATTGATTGAATTAAATATCTCTTGGCCTACATGATTTATTTATATTATTTTATATTTTCATTCAATTAATAATTAATGCCACATCAGTTTGTACAACAGTTTGTGGCTGTATCATCACTAAAAAACAAAACATTGAAAAATCATTTACTACACAAAGGAAATATTACCTTGATCTTAATGTGTGTAATAATTAAATTAATTAAGCCAAATAGAGGGAAAATTAAAATTCATTACAAATTAAGGAGTTTAAAATGTAAAATTGATAATGATTTTTTACCATTGGCTTTTTTTGGGGGGGTGGGGGGTGGGGGGGATCCCATTGGCTTTTTAAAATTGCATTGTTTCTAACATTTGACCAAATGCCTGTAACCTAGTTAAACCTAGTTATCATAATAAGATAATGGCCAATCTATTATGAATTTACTAAAATAAATGTGGATGTTCATAACATATATCTTTTAGTCTCTCCATTATCTCCCACTAGTAACCTTTAACTGCTTTTTAACATCCATTATCTCACAATAAATTATGATCTATAATGTTTATATTAATTTCATGGAGTGATTATGTAACTATAAAATGAGAGCTCATCTCTTTATTGTACACAATTGGAATGAACAAAATCAATATATAATATATTGCTCTCTCATTTTATTCTTTACCTTGTATTGATTCTTTATTTTGTGTTGCTGACTAATAGCTTTTCTAACACAATCAGTTTTTTTAATATGTTAAGGGGGCCTTATTAGTTAGCGTTACAAATTAATGAACCGAGCTACTTACGAAAAATAGAGCGTGACTTCTTAAAGTCATGTTGATAAATGTCGTTTCGAGTTTTTAGATAAAATTTAGTAATAAAATTCATATAATTAATATAGACCTATTGCTATAATGAAGATTAACGAGTATAAACTAACAAACAAGTTCCAATCCATCATAAGGTTGTATATTCATGGTACCGACTAAATTACAAACTCTTATATAAATTTATTTTGTACGAATTATTGTACCATAATTGGTAGTGGAGCTAATTTTTTCATTAAAAATTTTATTTATTTTTATTTCAATTAAAAATTTTATATGTCCCAACCAACTTGAATATTGTAAAAAAGGCTCAAAATTATAATTTCGTCATCAAAATCACCTTAAATGAGTATATTAAATCTAAAATTATCTAATAACACCAAAGGAAAATCAAATTCTTTTTGTAAATTACATTTACCCTTGTTGGGTGTTAAGTCTAGCTATGTCACTAGGCATGACTATATTGGTTATGTTCCACATAATTTACTTTAACCAATATAGTTACATCATATCAATTTGTACAAAATAAGTTTATAAACATAATTTACTTTAAACAATATAGTTACAACATATCAATATGTACAAAATAAATTTATAAATTCTTATTATACAATTTTTTTTAATGCGATCACATTTTCAAATACAGTGTGTAGCGGAAAACGAATGATTCTTAGGGGAAGAAATCCAAAAATAATATTCTTCTTTCGCTTGCGATTTTCATGCTATTTGCCTCGTGTCTTTCGCTTTCATATCTTTCCCCTCTATATATTCTTCTTACCCGTCTACTAATTGTACTTTCTCGTTCTTATTTTCTTACTTCTTCTTACTTATTCTCATTTCCACCCTTAGCGATTTGCAATCTAAAAAAAAAAAAAATTCTTTGACCACTAAAACTTATTAGGAACCTCCATTGCTACCAAATAATTTCTTAATTTTTACCTTTGATTGCATAACTACCATTTTTTTACTATTAATTACAATTTTTTACATATGTCGATTGCTCGAGAATGAGAAGATTTCAAGATCTACAAATTCTAAGTCTTTTTGGTCTTCCTAGAGGTTAATGGCCAGTGATTCTTGGAGATCGGTACTTGAAACGCTGAAGAATATTGTTTGCATGTCCAAATTTTAAAGTGGTGGCCTCCTTTTAAATATCTTAGGTAATACGAATCATTGTTTTCCTTTCAATATATATATATATATATATATTGCGTTTATTAATTCGTAATCAGAATGGGTTGAATCAGAATAGGCTAAAATGAGAATCGGAATTCATTATTTACTTTAACTGTACGAATCAGAATCGGAATAAACTGTATTGTTATTAATATGTGTAATAAATTATTTCAAATTACAAAAATACCATTTAACTTATTATTGTCATTATTTTTATTATTTATTAAATGAATTTTCAGTCCAGTATTCTGAACTAAAATTAAGCTTTGGAATTTGATTGGGGCGTTAGATTGACCTTAACCTTATTTTGTTTATTTATTTATTTGCCACACGTGGTGCTGTCCACTAAGTGCAGCAAATTATGACCTTTGGATGTGTTCCACGGCCCAGTCCGAATCCAGACTTATGTGGCATTTGTTTTTTTGCTTAAAATCTGAATAGACCTGAATTAATCTGAATTCTGAATATATCTGAATGTCTGAATATGAATAATATATTTATTTTTTCTTCTGAATCTCGGAAAATAATTATTAAGTTATTTATTTTTTTTCAACTTAAAAAATTAAAAATGTGTACTTTTACATTTGTATTCTTATTAAATTTGAATGTCAAATAAATAATATATTAAATTCCACAATATTTTAACATTTATTAGTAAAACTCTATTCAAGTGAATATATAACGATTTTGGAATTTTAAATATATAAAATACCATAAATTTCAAATTTTATCGTATATAATATATCGTATATAATATAAGAAATAAAAAACTACTAAGATACTTCAAACAATTGATTTGCCATTTCATCTCGAAGTTGTCGCATGTAATTTTGATATTCAATAATTGAGGATTTGATACCAAAGTGAGGAGGGATTCCATGACGGCTAAAAAAATAATGATGAGATTATTATGTGGGGTAAATGTCTATGGGTGAGTTTTGGGAAAGATATCAAAAATAAATTATAAAGTAGGAATATTTTTGACATTAGAAAGTAATTGACTTAATTCAGGTATAATCTCCATTAAGTAAAAAGCTAAAAAAATTGGCTTATTTTATTAAGTCAAAATTATCTAAAAAGTCTTATTAAGTTATAAAAACAAACACATTTAATTAACTTAATTAATTAAGTTAAGTCACTTTAAATCATTAAGTTAAAAAATAAACGTCACATTAGTTTCTATGTATGTATGTATGTGTGCCTATCAAAATTGCTAATGTTCATTAATTATTTATTTTTTGAAAACATTAATTAAAGTAGCAATTAATTTTACATTTTCCCAAAAAGGGATAGATTGCATGAACGGTTATTGTTACTGGTTAAGAGATTAACTTTGTCATTCGATCTCCCAATTTTTTCCTGTTAATCCCCAAACCAAATTTTGCTAAACTAATAATTTATATTAAATTATTATAATTTAAATATGGTATTCGCTTTGAGAAGCACTAATAATAAACTATAGGAAACCAATAATGTAAACGTATAAGATAAAATAAAGATAAAAATTACGGTTAATTCAATCTGCCAGCATAACTATGTTTTAATGGTTAGATTATTTTTAAAACATATTCATGAAAATATAATTTATAAACACACGAAATACTACAGTGATAATCTAAATGTACTTTTCAACAAATATTTCAATTGAATACAATAAACTGGGGAAGTAAAGTGGAATCGAGCTGATTTATTTAGCTTACATTTTTATGAAATTTTATTTACTTTAGTTTTTGTGAAGTAATCAGTTCGGTTTAAGAAAAACTTGGGAGTATTCATCACTTCATTCTGTGTGTTGTCGTATAATCAGTCCAGTACATACATATTTTACAACAACCAGTTTTCATTCAACTTGGGAGTATTCATCACTTAAATTTTACAGGGTCCATGGGTTTACAAAGGAACAATGATGCCGAAACTATTCGCCCAAATCGAATCTACAAGTGCTGGTGCTGAAGCTACTAATAATAAGCTGTGTGTATCATATTTTTCATTTCAATATGTCTGCCTGGAACAAGTTCTAATGCGAATCTGATCGAGTTTCAGGCTCCTGGTAAGCTTAATGTTGAAAACCTTGTAATTCAAACCGCCAGTGCAACGGCCAGTGCGGGCATGCGAATCTAATTTTTAGGCTCTTTGTATGCTCAATGTGGAAAACCTTGTAATTCCATCGGTCCCTGAACTTGTTCCAATGTGGATCAACAAGTATGGATTTACCCACATTGAGAGTAATTTGATGACGGAATTAATCAAGTATAACACATTGATGTTTCCAAGCGCCGTCAGATTACACAAGTCCTTGGTGACATAAGCCCCCAGGAGAAGATATGCTGCAGCTTGAATGCACACTATGTGACAAAGTTCATCCGATCAAGCCATTCAAGCAGTGGCAAATCCAAGATTTGACCCCTAGTATGAAAATGAATCGAGCTGATTCCACAAGAACGAAGGACAGTCCCGGTTCTCGTCGTATAGTACCTGCAATCGAATGCATTCGACAAAGGCAAAACAATAAAAAAATGTTAATAAAAATCCCTTGTTGTTGTCTATGTGAATGCAAATTATGGTGCTCTCGTGCCCTGATCCCAGAACAGAGAAAACAATTATGCGATCATGTTGTAAAAAAACATAGAAGAATTTTCCAAAGGGAAAAGGACACAGAGACTCCTAATGTTTGAATAAGGGACACAGAGACCCCCAACGTTTGAAAAAGGGACACAAAACCCCCTAAAGTTTCAAAAAAGACACTCAGACCCCCATTTGTTACCAGAAATTATAATTTTAAAGTGCAATTACCATTATACCCTTATAGCATATTAAAAAATAATTGTTCATTGTCCAATTTATTCCTATATTATTAATAAAATTACAAATATAACTTCATTACCCAATGGATTATTAATAATATAGAAATAAATTTAATTTATTTTTATTTTGATATATACGAAAATGGATTAAATTTATTTTTATTATATTAGTAATCAATTTAATTTATTTTTATTCTTGAGCAATGGATTCAATTTATTTAGTTGAAGAGAAAATTTGACAAAAATTAAATGAAAATTTTGGATAATGAAGTTATATTCGTAATTTTATTAATAATATAGGAATAAATTGGACAATGAACAATTATTTTTTAATATGCTATAAGGGTATAATGGTAATTGCACTTTAAAATTATAATTTCTGGTAACAAATGGGGGTCTGAGTGTCTTTTTTGAAACCTTAGGGGATTTTGTGTCCCTTTTTCAAACGTTGGGGGTCTATGTGTCCCTTATTCAAACATTGGGGGTCTCTGTGTCCTTTTCCCTTTTCCAAAACAAAGAAAAAAAAATCACTTTTTTAATCAATAAACTGAGAATATAATTACGCAGCATACCTTCTCGTGTCCGCCGCATTCGTTGATCTTCGCAGAATTAATATAAATTTTTATTTCCCTATCACAATGTATATATATTTTGTCAAACATAATTGGTCGTACTTGAAATTCAAACTCAATGAGAAAGAAAATTAAGATTAAAGAAATACCGATGCGTAGCTTCAACAGAAACATTCTGGTAAATCACTAATCCGACGTAATTCAAATATCTTGATCTCTCTTCTATACTAATAAGAAGAGGCCACACTTTTGTTTCATAATCAATATGAAACGCGGTGAAGTATTAGAATAATTCAAATAGACTCTCCATTCAATAGGTTTCACTGATTTTTAAGTATTTTGAAGAGCATATCATTCATCTGGTTTTTCTGGCAAAAGCTTTGGAACTGTACGAAAAGGAAAGGGGAGAAGATAGGTTTATAAAGAGAGATGTATGCTTGTTTACTGCAACTTCAGAGGTTGTAGGTGGCAAATTTATAGTGAAGTGTAGCCATTTATTATTATTTATTTATTTTTGAATCTAGGAATAGCTAAATATTTTCTCCAATAGTATTACGTATCTTAAATTCTTTATCCCCAAAAATTATTCTAAATGATGTGGTATTCATCAATTAATTGGTGAGATATTTCAATTAATATACTTATGTTTTATAAAAAATTATTAACCACTTAAAGAATGACACATCATTTTAGATGAAATTTGGGATATCTATCATTACTCTACTTTCTCACCCGTATGAGTGGGGTTTGAACTCCATAATTCTTATTTTTCACTCAAGAGATTTTATCAATTAAACTAGCTTGCGTACAAACGATTTTATAGTCATTCAAGAAATTTGCAGTACCTGTATTACAACTTGAGTATGCATTTTGAAGAAATGATCTAGTGGCAATCACTAGCATAAGATATGATAGAACACCGTATAAAAATTAATAATAATAATAGGGCTAGCGATCCTAATAATTAGATCTTAATTTGTATTCTAATTAACGTGGCATATCAATAAATGAGTGACACATATAATTTATTTGTGCAGGTTTAGTATTTTATTGTTTAAATAATGAAATAACTAAATATTCAACTCATAAAAAGGAAAATAAATAAGAGACAACTAAAAGACATAAAATGATGGATGAACTGTGCAAAAGGGTGTAAGGGATAAGAATAATATTAATACAATTAAACTCTTTCATGAGAGAACTAAATAGGGACAAAAATGCTAATATTATCGGATATTCTTCCTTACAAGGAGGATTCCGTGTGTGAAAAAATGGCTAGCCAATTAATGTTAGGACTGAAAAAGAACCCAAAGAAGGATAAGGACAACTATACAAAAGGGTAGATGGGATAAGAACACTACTATTACAGTTACACTGTTTTATAAGAAAACTAAATAAGGATAAAGATGATAAAAGTATTAGATTTCTTTCCTTACAAGGAGAATTCTATATATGGGTGAAAACAACTAGCCAATTAAAGTATAGATTTTTTTTTTAAGATATAGTAAAAAAAAACACTTGTATAAATCAATGTGGTATAATTTAATTAGTTAGACTAAATAAATGTTGGTTTACATGATCTATTTTTATTTTTCTATATTTCATTCAACGAATAAATTTAGATCACATCACTTTGTACAAACTAAATTTTTTAAAGAGTTTACAACTCTATCATCATTTGGGGAGGGGGGGGGGTATTTGTAATGATATGTACATAAATCAAACCATGTGTCTTATTTGTTAAATTTCTAGTTTTGAGGGAAAAAAAATTATACATTTATATAATTAAGATATAATAATTTGCGTACTCATGTGATACAATGAGAAGATGTTATAATGCCACATTATTTACTACATCAATTATAGTAAAAATTTTACATTTTAATTTTGTAAGTGTAGTACTGCAACTAAGAATTGAACTCTGATTAGTCATCATTATGAGATTTGCAATATTAGTATTTTTCATGCATTATTATTATTGTTTTGAAACTTTTGAAGGGACATAAATAACAAAACATTCAACCAACAAAGTGTTGGCTCCACTGGCAATGGAGTCCCCTTAAGTGGCTTGACTGGGTTTGCTCCCCAGTTTGAGTAGAATGGAAGTCGCCTTGGTTAGGAGAACTTGTGCCTCCCGGTTCGAGCGGAGACTTCTAGACTGGGTTGTGGTACGGACTTAAAGGTGCCTCCCATAGTTGGGGCATTCTCTAGAATACCTCGTGGTTAAGATAAAAAAAAATAACAAAACATTCCTAAATCAGGTATTGCATACAAAAATAATACTACGTGTATGTGCTAATTAAGTATCTCTAAATATGGAATTTTCAAAAAGAGAGAGAGAGAGAGAAAGCAAACAAATAAGAGAAACTTAATAGGCAGAGAATCCTAAGGTAAATAAATAGTATTCAATTAGATTCTTTTAATAGATTACCAAAATAATAACAAAGACAACTATGCAAAAGAGTAGACGCATAATAACAATACTACCACGATTAAACTCCTTTATGCCATAACTAAATAAGGATAAAGATGATAACATTATTAGATTTCTTTCCTTACAAAGAGAATTATGTAAATGGGCAAAAATGTTAAAAGCAACTAGCCAGTCAATGTTAGGACTAACTACCACAATTAAACTCTTTTATGCCATAACTAAATAAGGATAAAGATGATAATATTATTAGATTTCTTTCCTTACAAGGAGAATTATATATATGGGCAAAACTGTCAGAAACAACTAGCCAATCAATGTTTGGACTAAAAATTAGACATACAGATTTTATTATTTTGTTTTGGTAAGTATCAGAATATGCGTATATGAATCAAAGCAAGGTGTCTTATTAATTAAATGTCTAGTTTTAAGAACTAAAAAATTATTCACTTATAAAATTGAGATACAAACTCATAGTACACATTGAGAAATGTCATGATAAATAACAAAGAAAATTGGTATTGATTAACAATACTTTGTTAGACTGACACATTGTTGACTACATCAATTATGATAAAAATTTATCATCTTCACTCTTAAATTGTAGTACTGCACACAAGAATTTTAATCAGATTAGTAAACAATTGCCGTATCTGTACTTTTATGTCCATTACTATTATTGTTTTGAACAATTTTGAGTGAAGAACATAAAGAACAAAACATTGAAAAGTCATTTACTACACATAAAAGAAATGTTACCTTGATCTTAATGTGGGCAATAATTAAATTAATTACGCAAGATAGAGGGAAAATTAAAATTCATTACAGATTAAGGAATTCAAAACATAAAATTGATGATGACTTTTTACCATTGTCTTTTTTTTGTGGGGGGGGGGGGGGTAGTGTCGGAATCCCGTTGGCTTTTTAAAATTGCATTGTTTCTAACATTAGACCTATTATAGTTTTTTTAATATGTTAAGAGGGCCTTATTAGTTAGTGTTACAAATTAATGAACCGAGCTATTTACGAAAACTAGAGCGTGATTTCTTAAAATTATGTTCATAATTGTCGTTTCGAGTTTTTAGATAAAACTCAGTAGTGAAATTCATATAATATAAAAACAAGTTCAAGTCCATCATGAGGTTGCATATTTATGGCAGCGACTAAATTACAAATTCTTATATAAATTTATTTTGTATGAATTATCATGTCATAAATAGTAGCGGAGCTAATTTTTTTAGAAAAAATTATTTTTTTATTTCAACTAAATTTTTTTTTATCTCCCTACCAACTTGAATTATATACAAAAAAGGCTCAAAATTATAATTTCGTCATCAAAATCACCTTAAATGAGTATATTAATTCTAAAATTATCTAATTACACTTGAGGAAAATCAAATTCTTTATGTAAATTATATTTACCCTTGTTGGGTTTAAAGTCTAGCTATGTCACTAGGCATGACTATATTGGTTATGTTCCACATGATTTACTTTAACTAATATAGGTACATCATATCAATTTGTACAAAATAAATTTATAAATTCTTATTATACATTTTTTAACGCAATTACATTTTCTATTGTTGTGTAGTGGAAAACGAATGCTTCTTGGGAGAAGAAATCCAAAAACAATATTCTTTTTTCGCTTGCGATTTTCACGCTATTTGCCTCGTGTCTTTTGCTTTCATATCTACCGCCTCTATATATTCTTCTTACCCGTCTACTAATTGTACTTTCTCATTCTTATTTTCTTACTCCTTCTTACTTATTCTCATTTTCCACCCTTGGCCATGTGCAATCTAAACAAAATTTTCTTTGACCACTAAAACTTATTAGGAACCTCCATTGCTACCAATTAATTTCTTAATTTTTACCTTTGATTACATAACAATCATTTTTTTACTATTAATTACAATTTTTTATGTTGATTGCTTGAGAATGAGAAGATTTCAAGATCTACGAATTCTAACTCTTTTAGGCCTTCCTAGAGGTTAATGGTGATTCTTGGAGATCGGTACTTGAAACGCCGGATAATATGAATCACTGTTTCCTTTCAATCACTTTTTTTTTTATTACCTTTCAATCACTTTTTGAAATAATACATGTAGTGAATTTTCAGTCCAGGATTCTGAATTATAACTAAGCTCTGGAATTGGATTAGGGCGTTAGATTGACCTTTACCTTATTTTATTTATTCATTTATTTGCTACACATGCTGCTGTCCGCTATGTGCAGCAAATTATGACCTTTGGATGCGTTCCATCGGTCCCCGAACTTGTCCCAATGTGGATCAACAAGTCCTTGGTGACACACGCCGCAGCTAGCGCAGGTCTTTCTCTATTTTCATAAATTTTCAAGCTCCAGCACTGTTGCATCATCTGTATTTGACACACTTCTTTCAATTTCTTTGCTCTTTTATGTACAGCTACGAAGACTGATGAGGCAAATAAGAATGGTACTGGGCTGGTTCGAGGAAAAGGCTACGAAAAGCTTGCATTTTTTGACTTGAACCTTGAACCCCTTAAAGAAGATGACGATGCTTGAATGGAAATGATGTAAGAAAGAACAAGTTCGTCATACGCCATTCAGGAAGTGGTGCGGCAAGGGCCAAAATATAGAAATCCCAAAATATAGAAGTCGTATAGTACCTGCAAACGAATGAATTTGACAAAGGCAAAACAATAAAAATATGTTAATAAAAATCCCTTGTTGTTTTCTATATGAATGCAAATTATGGTGCTTTCTTGCCCTGATGGCAAAACAAGAAGATAATTATGCGATAATGTTTTGAAAAAACACAGAAGATATTATCCAAGACAAAAAAAATCACTTTTTTAATCAATGAACAGAGAAAATAAATATGCAGCATACCTTCTCGTGTCCGCCGCAATCCTCGGTCTTCGCACAAATAATATAAATTTTTATTTCCCTATTATAATGTATACATTTTTGTCAAACATAATTGTTATTGCTTGAAATTCAAACTTAATGAGAAAGAAAACGAAGGATAAAGAAATACCTATGCGTGGCTTCAACCGAAACATTCTGGTTAATCACTAATTCGATGTAATTCAAACACTTTGATCTCTCTTCTATACTACTGCTAAGAAGAGGCCACACTTTTGTTTCATAATCAATATGAAACGTGATGAAGTATTTGAATAATTCAAATGGTCTCTCCATTCAATAGCTTTCACTGATTTGTAAGTATTCTGAAGAGCATATTGTTCATCTAGTTTGTTTGGCAAAAGCTTTAGAACTATAAGAAAAGGTAAGGGGAGAAGATAGGTTAATCAAAGAGAGATAATATGCTTGTTAACTGCAACTTGAGAGATTGTCGGTGGCAAATTTATAGTGAAGTGTTGTTATTATTATTATTATTATTATTTTTTAGTCTAAGAATAACTAAATACTTTTTTCAGTAGTGCTACATACCCTAAATTTTTTATTCCAAAAAACTATTTCAAATGATGTGGCATTCATCAATTAGTTGGTGAGATAATTCAATTAATTCACTTGGATTTTATAAAAAAAATTATTAACCACTTAATGAATGACACATCATTTAAAATAAAATTTAGGATGTCTATCATTACTCTACTTTCTCACCCATATAAGCGACATTTGAACTCCACAATTCTTATTTTTCACTCAAGACATTTTAGCAAATAAACTAACTTGCATCCAAATGATTTTTTAGTCATTATATGGGATAAGAATAATACTAGTACATTTAAACTCTTTCATGAGGGAACTAAATAGGGATAAAGATGATGATATTATTGGATTTTCTTTCCTTACAAGGAGGATTCGGTGTGGGCAAAAATGGCTAGCCAATTAATGTTAAGACTAAAAAAGGAACCCAAAGAAGGGTAGAGATGACTATGCAAAAGGCTAGATGGGATAAGAACACTACTATTATAATTACACGATTTTATAAGAAAACTAAATAAGGATAAAGATGATAAAAATATTAGATTTCTTTCCTTGCAAGGAGAATTCTATATATGGGTGAAAACTACTAGCCAAATAAAGTATATATTTTCTTTCTTTTTTAGTAAAAGTAGAGTAAAAAACCTCTAGTATAAATTGTGTGGTATAACTTAATTGGTTGGATTAAACAGCTCTTAGTCCCCTGAATTATTTTTATTATTTTGTATTTTCATTTAACTAATGAATTTAAACTATATCAGTATGTACAAGATAAATTTGTAAAAGAGCTTGTAACTTTGTCATCACTTTTTTTAGGTAAATTTAATAATAATAAAAATATATGAGATTTGCAATATTAGTACTTATGAAATGGATTTGCAATATTGTAACTTTGTCATCACTTTTTTTAGGTAAATTTAATAATAATAAAAATATATGAGCTTGTAAAAAAGTATATACCGATAGAATTAAGATATGAATATTTGCGTACTTATGTGACACAATGAGAAGATGTTATAATGCCATATCATTTACTACATCAATTATAATAAAATTTTCACATCTTAATTTTGTGAGTGTAGTGCTGCAACTAAGAATTGAACTCTGGTTAGTCATCATTATGAGATTTGCAATATTAGTACTTTTCGCGCATTATTATCATTGTTTCGAAAACTTTTGAACAGACATAAATAACAAAACAATCCTAAATCATGTATTGCATACGAAAATAATCTTAAATATTTTCATTATGAAATTCTTTTGGCGGAAATCAAGTGGTCAAGTAGAGTGGCATTTCTCGCAGCAAATCAAGTCTCGTCCATCAATTTGATGGGAGAGACTTGATTTGTTACGAGGAATTTCCCTTTACTTATTTCCATCAAATTGCATGGATATTGATGTTAATTATTATTATTATTATTATTATTTTTGGTTCCTTTCCAGAGCTTCTAATTTTTAGTTAAGAAGATAAAGTGAAAATCTTTATTAAGAACTTTAAAAACATAAAACTAATAGTACTTAGAGATTTGGTAGCATTAGATTTTTAAAATTGTATTATGATTTTTAACACTTGACCAATGCCTGTAACCTAATTAACATTATAAATTACAATGCTTGTAAGTCCTTTTATATGTAAGAGTTGTAAATTAATGAACCGAGCTAATTACGAAAACTAGATCCTGACTTCATAAAATCACGTTTATATACGTCCTTTTATAAATATAACTCATTAAACAATTCATATATAAATAATCAATATAGAGCTAAATAATGAAGATGATGTAAATGAGTTATAGACTAATAAACACGCATTGCAGGGGTTTAATTTCCTTTCATAATGTGATTGAAGGCAGTAAGTGCTATATAAGATTTGTAAAATCTAGAGATGGTAAAATATGGGCAGTGCTATATAAGATTTGTATGAAATATAAGTTGTAATATGAGTAATAGTCTCATATAATTCAAAAAAAAAAACTCTTCAAGTACATCTTAAGGTTATGTAGTTATGAGTAATAATGGAGCTACAAATTCTTATACAAACTAATATAGCATAACTAGATATTGATTAAATCAAAACATGCCGCAGTCCACATGATTTATTTTAACTAATATAATTGTGCCATGTCGGTTTGTATAAAAATTTGTGATTCTATCACTATTTTTACAATTTGTTTTAGGAAAGAAATGCAAAAATCTAATTCAACACTTTCCATGAAATATATTTCAAATTCAATGCCGCAAAGATAAATAGACTTGCATGCGGTTTACACGCTATTGCCTCATGTCTTTCTCTTTCGCATCTACTCTATATATATTCTTCTTTCTCTTTCGCATCTACTTTATATACATTTTTCTTACTCATCTACTCGTTTTCTTGCACTTTCTCTCTCTCATTTTCTGATTTCCTCTTATTCTCGTTGTCCACCCTTTAGCCACTCGCAATCTAAATAAAATTTTCTTCACTGCTATCAAATAATTTATTCATTTTTTATTTTTCATTAAAGAACTACTTTTTTCA
This sequence comes from Citrus medica, assembly GCA_002013955.2. Lineage (NCBI taxonomy): Eukaryota > Viridiplantae > Streptophyta > Magnoliopsida > Sapindales > Rutaceae > Citrus > Citrus medica. The sequence goes on along the minus strand of MKYO02001339.1, from coordinate 227,649 downwards.
CTGTTTAAAATTTACTATACCGATTCTTTGTGTGTGAGAAGATTTTCTAGATCTGCAAATTTTAAATCATTCTTGACGATCCGTAGTTCACATGCTGAAGAAATTGCTTGCATTTTGAGACTTTAAAGTGGTGGCCACCTTAAAAATATCTTAGGTAATATTTCTAGACAATCGCTATTTCAGATATTATATATATGTACGTATGTATATATATATATATATATGAATGTGTGTGTTTGTGTGTAAAAATATCTTAGGTAATATTTCTAGACAATTGCTATTTCAGATATTATATA
>MKYO02001339.1:145641-219062 GCA_002013955.2 Citrus medica | reverse complement strand
CCCCCCAAAAAAAAAACAGCTGTTGGCATGTGTACGAAGACTTTTGGAGCAGTTTGGTGATATTGTGATTTAAAAAAACAAAAAAATTGATATTGTAACTTTTGAAATAATTATTTTTAATAGTGCTATAAAAATTATCTATTATTAAGATATTAATTAAATATTTGATAAAATTTATTTTTAAAAGTGTTGTGGATTTTAAAAGTATTTTAATAAATCTTATAGTTAATTTATTTTTTTACCTCAATGTATAATAATAATAATAATAATAATAATAATATTTTTAAAGTTAATAATTTTATTTTTTAATTAATAAGAATAATTTTAAATTTTTACAATATATAAAACTACCTTTCTAAATTTATTATAGGATGAAGTGATATTATCAAATGTAATTTCTAAAAAAAATTATAAAATATTAAAATTAACTTTTAAAATTACTTTTAAATCTCCCAAAAACAATCTAAAAATTAATTTAGAACTAATTGGGGATTTGGAATTGAGCTGAATTAATGCTATGATATGTACACTAAGGGTGCGTTTGGTACATTGTATTATATTATGTTATATTGTATTATTTTAATACTGATATATTGTATAATGTTGTATTGTATTAGGATTGTATTATAACAATGCTATACAATATTTGGTGTTACACTGTACTATATTAAATTTTAATTATATTATATTTAGTGTTACAATTGTTGTAACATAAATACGACCAAAATAGATTGTACTAATTAATCTAAGTAAGAGTTCTATAATATATGTAATAATACTATTTATATTATTATTATTAATTCTAAATTAATACTATTTAATTTTATTCATATTTAAATATGTATTATTAGTTTATTAAATTATTTAAAAATAATTAATTTATATATATTAATTATTGTAACTTAATTAAATAATGTAATGCTATATTATATTTTTATATACTATTTAAGTATTTATTATTAATTATATTCAATTATAAATTTATTAATAATTTATAATGTAAAAATAAAAAAAATAAAAAATAAAAATTAATAATGTATAATATTATATTAAATTAAAGTTTTATTTTTTATTACTATTATTATAAAGTAAAAGAAAAAGGGCATGCTACCGACTTTTGATAAACAAAAGTCAGTAATACAGCCTAATCACAAAAGTCAGTAATACAGCCAAATCACGAGGGGGGGGCACGGGTTTTGATAATGCGGTAAAAGCTGGATTGTAATGCTGCTCAATGCAATCTATTTGATCACCAAACAAAGTATATTTTAACTACTTCTGGACCCACAAATACCAAACATATCTTAAATGATTAAGCCATATAGAGAGGTGGCAGCCGTTCAGGACCATTGACTTTGACTTTGATAGTGCCATCAAAGTACCATCAAATTTCCTGCCAGAAGACATGAAAATGAAAATGATTAATTTACACATTTTTAAACATGCAGATAAAATATTTTTTACTGTTTATATATAATAATTGAAAACTAAAATAAATATTTTATATTATTAATTTATTTTTTATCTCAATATAATTGGTAATAATAATATTATCTTCAAAGTTAATAATTTTATTTCTTAATTAATAAGAAAATTTTAATTTTTTATAATATATAGAACTAATCCTCAAAATTTATTACAGACTGAGGTGATCTTATCAAAAGTATTTTCTAAAAAAAATTATAAAACACTAAAATTAACTTTTAAAATTTTAAAATCTCTTTTGAATCTCTAAAAAACAATCACAAACGGCACTTAATTTAAAACTAATTGGAAATTCGGAATCGAGATGAATTAATGCTGTGATATCTAACACTAATTGATTTAGCCATCATATAAAGAGGTGGCAACCATTCATAACCATTAACTTCGATGGTTGTATCAAATTTCCTGGAAGAAGACATGAAAATGAAAATTTTTGTTCGTTTCATTCATGTACGTATCATGAGCAATTCTCCGAAACAAACAAGATTAGGTTGTTTCATGAATTACCTGTTCCATAAAGTGACTCAAGTGAACCACATTCTTCAATTGCAAATATCAAACACGTATACCATACGTCAAAATATCTATCCAACATTATTAAAGTCCATGTAATTGACTAACAACGAAACACCATCTTCTCATAGTAAATGCAAATGCAACCCTTCTCCGCAATTGCAGTAACGACCTACCATGGATTCTTTGGCTCTCTCTTGTCTTATCTTGCTTTCCCTTCCACTGCTACCATTTTTATCCGCTGCCAACATACCTTTGGGTTCAACTCTATCAAGCACCAGCAACAACTCTTCGTGGATTTCACCTTCAAGGGATTTTGCTTTCGGATTTCGCCAACTAAACAACAATTCGGATCTTTTCTTGCTTGCCATTTGGTTCAGCAAAATACCTGAAAGAACCATCATTTGGCACGCCAATGAAGACAACCACCCAGTCCTAGCTCCCAGAGGATCAACACTTGAACTTACTGCCACCGGCCTTCAGCTTAAAGATCCTGGAGGCCAAGCAATATGGGATGAAAAGCCCAACAAAATTGTATCAGATGCTGCCATGCTTGATACAGGTAATTTTGTGCTTATAGCCTCTGGTAACAATTCCGATTACGCTTGGCAGAGTTTTAAAAATCCAACAGACACCATCTTGCCTACCCAAATATTAGATTTGGGTAGCGTGTTGGTTTCCAGGCTTACAGAAACCAACTTCTCCAAAGGCAGATTTGAGCTCCATTTTTCGATTGGAAGTCTTCAGCTCATTCCTGTGGGCTGGCCAACCCCATTCCAATACAAAAGTTATTATACCAGTGATACTTACAGCGCTAATTCTTCTGAGTCTGGTCATCAGCTGGTTTTTAATGAGTCAGCTGACATATACATAAAAAAAAATAATGGTCAAATTGTTCAATTGCCACAATGGAATAGACTATCTCCTATTGCGGACCACTATTTTCGAGCAACATTGGATTTTGATGGAGTATTCACAGAATATGCTTATCCAAAGAATTCTGCTCCTAACCAAAGCTGGTTTACTACACGTCGTCTTCCTAACAACATTTGCACTGCTATATCTGATGAGTTCGGTAGTGGTGCCTGTGGCTTCAATAGCTACTGCTTACTTCAAAATGGGAGACCTTTTTGTGAATGCCCTCCAGGGTATTTATTTGTGGATCCAAGTAACAGATTTAGTGGTTGCAAGCCAAATTACTCGCAAGGCTGTGGACCAGATGATGGATCTAGAAATGCAGAAGAGTTGTATGAAATGAGGGAACTCGCTAATGTAAATTGGCCTTTTGGAGATTATGAAAGGTTGGAACCTTATGATCAAACAGAGTGTGAAACATCTTGCTTGCATGATTGCTTGTGTGCTGTTGCCATATATAATAATGCTAGACAATGTTGGAAGAAGAGATTCCCCCTTTCCCTTGGGGCCTATGACAATGCAGGAACAGGATTTACAAAAGCTCTCATCAAAGTAACGAAAGGAGGTTTTCCTGTTGATTTTGATGGCAATACTTGTGGCAAGAAAGGAATACCAATCTTACTAGGAGCACTTCTATTAGGTAGCTCTGTATTCTTCAATGGACTTTTGCTACTGGCAATATCTCTTCTCGTCTTTGTGTGGCACAAGAGAAAAGATGGAAACAAGGTCCAACATTCAAGTATTTCCGAAACAAATTTGCGTTTCTTTTCGCTCGCTGAACTCAGTGAAGCAACAAATGGGTTCGAGGAAGAACTAGGGAGGGGTTCTTTTGGCATAGTTTACAAAGGTGTCCTCAAATCCGCTTCAGGAAATGTTGTAGCAGTCAAGAAATTGGACAAGTTGGCACAAGAAAGGGAAAGGGAATTCAAAACTGAAGTGAGTGCAATCGGCAGAACACATCACAAGAATCTTGTCCAGCTACTTGGATTCTGTGACGAAGGTCTTAACCGGCTTTTAGTATATGAATTCATGGGGAATGGCACCTTGGCTACCCTACTTTTTGCAATTCCAAGACCTGACTGGAGTCTAAGGGTCAGGATTTCCCTGGAGATTGCAAGAGGGCTTCTGTACTTGCACGAAGAGTGCAATGTCCCCATCATCCACTGTGACATAAAGCCTCAAAACATACTTCTAGGCCAAGATTTCACTGCAAAAATTTCTGACTTCGGATTATCCAAGCTGTTACTCTCTGATCAGTCTCGAACGCGCACCGTGATCAGAGGAACTCGAGGATATGTGGCTCCGGAATGGTTCAAGAATGTACCTGTCTCGGCCAAAGTGGATGTTTACAGTTTCGGTGTTGTGTTATTGGAAATCATTTGCTGTAGGAGAAGTGTGGAGATGGAACTGGAGGAAGGAAGAAGTGCAATACTAACAGATTGGGCTTATGACTGCTATGTTGAAGGAAGACTAGATGTTTTGGTTGACAATGATAAAGCAGCTGTGGCTGACAAATCAAGGGTGTGTAAATGGTTGATGACAGCACTGTGGTGCGTTCAAGAAGATCCACTAAAAAGGCCTCCAACGAAGATGATCGTGCAAATGTTAGAAGGTTATCTGGAAGTTCCTAGTCCCCCAATGCCCCCACTTCATTCACTGCAGTTAACTGAAAGCTGAAGCCACTGGTAACTAGCTAGTGCATTTTACTATAATTTTATATGTAAACGTTTATGGTACATTTGCTCTGTATCCTAAACCAGTTGGGGGGATTGTTATTAGCTTGTTTAAGTTTTATATATTGATAGAATTTCAAAAAAGAAAAAAAAGGCTATAATAAAAAATGGAAGTTTCATTTTGAAATCACTTGATGTTTAACCTCAAAGCAATTTTCAGCTGAAAAAAAAAAGAAATGAAAAGTGAGAATACATAATTTTAATTATTTACCGAGATTGTCACTTTCCCTCTAGTAGAAATCAACTTTTATTACCTCGTCCTAATGTTTTCATAATTTCATGTCCCATCTAGATATAAAAAGTTAACAGAATACTAATTTTTACCATACACACACAGACAAAATTCATATAATAGGAAATGTAGATGCTTGGAAAATGTAAGTTTCTATAAAATTCTTTTAAAAAATATTAACAGTGTTAAAATTTATAATTTCTAGAAAATCTACCACATTGAGCTACAGTATTCACATTATGTACACTACAATATTTACACAGGGATGGAGATCGGTGCCACCTCTATACTTATTAGGAGCTGATATTTGCTGCTGAGATAGATGAAAAATATAAACAAGTCTTATCAAACCTTAGGAAACAAAAAAAGGGGTTTAAAAAGTCGATTTGATTAGGGTTGAACTTAGGAGAAATAGATTTTTTATTGTTTTGGATGCACGGCCATGGGATTGCAAAGTCGTAGGGCAAGAAGAGTTTCAGAGACTAATGGATACCAAAACATGCAGGCCAACAAGCTTTCGGTGGAGCCAAAGAAAGATACCAAGGTTGGAGTGAACAGGAAGCCTGGCAAGGGGATGGTTGTGATTGAACCGAAGCTCAAGATTGAAATCAAGCTCTTGAAACTCGCAAATAAGCTTGTTGAGCGCTGTTGCAACAATACAGAGATAGGTGAGACGCTCAAAGAGACTAGGAAGAAGTTAGAAGCTGATTCCCTCACCCTCTTGCCAAACAATTCACGGATTACCACCATATTTATTTAGGCCTTTGTTTTGCTGTTTCATAACTTTGATTTCTTTTATATATATAAACTAAACTCCAGTTATCCTTGCATGAGAATCACTTATATCATCCACAAAATGCCTTGTTAATTCGACTAATTAGATACCCTACTAACAGAGTATATGCGATAAGAAGAAGAAAGAAGAAAGAAGAAACCAGCTTTGCCCTATTGAAAAAGAATCCGACTCAAAAGATTTTTATTTTTATTTTTTTAATAGCCTTGTTTCATTATGGTGGGCACTCTAAGGGTTGTCACTTTTAAGTTACAGCAACTTAAATATAAACACATGTTACTATGTTTAAAAACTAAATTAAAAAAACCTATATCTTTGCTTCTTTTTTTGTTGTCAAAACTAATACTTAGAAATTATATTTTTCTTTTATTTTTAACTTTTATTTTTCTTCATGGCTAAATGCTTTTGTTTTTTCTTTTTCTTTTTTTTTCCCTCACATAAACTATAACTGTTAACCACCTCACTCAATACCAAACAAGGTCTTAATAATCTTGGTGATGTTTTAATCGGTAGAGAAAAGGATAAGACTTGTTTCCAAATCCAAATTTGTTCACCCATTTAAATTTAACATCAGCAGAAAATGTAGCATAACATGCATTGTAGGGCTAAGAATCATGCTGGCACTCCCAAGGTGTAAAATGAATCTGCTCTAAAACTGAAACATAGCAACCAGAATTAACATGCTGTACCATCTGAAAGTAAAGCCACCTAAGTCGACCTACAACCATCACTGAACTAGTTTGTTTGCAGCATATGTGGATGTGCACAAACTGAAAACCGCAGTAAGAAGCTTTATCATTTGCAGGAACTTAATAAGCTCAGATTCTCAACATTAAAATGCACCTCAAGCTTTCTTCGAAAAGGCAATTACATTGAAGTTCAGTGATTCAGGATTTTTCCGGATCATGCCCTTTATCACTTTAGCTACATCTTGTAAAAAATAAATAAATAATAGATAATATTAATAATCAAAATTGAGAGTAAAGTACATGTGAAATACTATGTAAGAAAACTGACAAAAAAGAGCTACAACCGAGGCACGCTCACTTTCTGCTTAATGTTAAAGATGAAAAGACACATTAGCAAGTTGAACCTCCTTGACTGTAGTTCATTAAACAGAAAGATGCTTATCCAATCGGGATAAAGTTTGTTATACTTGAAACCCAAAACCAAACCCAACCTAGTGCAACAACTCTAACCCTAGCCCAACAAAGATATTGATGGTCTAAACTTGCTTCAGAGATAGCCCTACAGATTAACCAATATTTCTTTTCTCATTTTATTTTAAAGAAAAGTTCACTTAGTTTTAGCTCTGTTTAGTATTAAGGTGTCGCAGCTTTTAAACTACAACTATTATAGAAAAAAATTCTAGCTATAAAATAAAAATTAATAGTGTGTAGTAATGTTTACTTTTAAATAATTATTTTGACAAAAATAATAAAAATATTATCGATTTTTCATCATTCAAATCAACTTAACTTCAAAATTATAGTAGTTAGTATTTCTCAAACAATTAAGATTTTAAGATACAGCTGTCCAACCTCAATACTAAATATGACCTTAAGACTATTGATGCCTTTTCATTTTCTTATTTTTTTTCTTTCTCAGATCCAAAACTGAAGAATTTCTTTATTTTTGCTTCTTTTGGGATCTAAGAATCTGAAGAGGGTAGAAATAAACAGTTTTATAATGCCAATTACCATACCAGCAATAAGCTGCTTGGAGACGAAGCACCATGGGATATTGGCCCCGACTTCCCTCCATCAAGTTCATAAAGTTCCCCTACATAGAAGATTTTGATAAATACAAAAGCATAGATAGAATTTCTCAAAAGCTGGTTAACAGCTGAACAATGGCTAATCAATATGAGAGGGAAAAAAATAAGTCAACTATCGAAAGGAAGCATATACCATCCACACAGGTGAAGCAGATAAAATGATCATTCACGTCATCGGTAGCCTGTAAATAAGAAAATGGTAAGACAAATGAAGATAAACCAAAATGATCATTCACGTCATCGGTAGCCTGTAAATAAAAGAGAAATTCAATCCAGCAAGTTAAAATAGATTCTTTATTATGCTTTTAACTGATCAAGGGAAGGAAGGGAATGACGCTAACTGTTTAAGAAAATGACGTCGTATTGACGAGACGAATCCATACAAAAAGTTCGATAATTATTAATTATATCATCATGCGCATGTAAATGGGGTCCAGGTCAACATGAGTAATAATAATAATAATAATAATAATAATTAAAAAATAAAAAAGGCCAGTGAAAAGGGAATTGGAAAAGCGGTTTTGGAAGAAGAAGAACAGCTGTTTCTCAAGTGTGAATGAATAGTGTGGGCTGCGCCTGTGGAAATCTCATGCAATTTTATGCAAACAGATTGCTCATAGCCCATCGCAGCAAGCAACTTAACTTTAAATAATTCTAATCTTTCAGATATAACGTTACGTTTGATAAGAAAATATAGTAGTTTTCAAGTCATAATTTATGTAAAAGAAAAATAAAATTTGATTTATATTTTATAGTACGCCATAAATATAATTTTAAATAATACTTCTCATAAAAATAATAAAATTATTATAATTTTTTCATGAATCATTAAATAAAATCAATCAACTTTTACACTACATAAGTCCAATCAAAACGTGAGGCCGAATTCAATTTGGATGGGAGGCCAACCAAGACAAAGAGAGAGATAAACAAAGCGATTACCACTTGCTTTTTGCTTGGTTGTCGTGGCCTTGTCACAAGGTACAACCTTTTCTAAAATTGTAGAATATGAGAATTTATATATATAATATGAGAATTTATCCCACAACAGTTATGCTAAAATTGTAAACATACCTTCATGGTTTCAAGTATTTAGATATGATCTATTTAAGCCAAGATAAATTCAATCGCCTAAAACAGCATAGAGTTCAGGTTTGATTTGTAGTTTTTATTTATAAAAAAATTTGAACAAAAGTTTGTCTTGCAAAAATATCCAATGCCCTTTTCTTTTTTCTAAAAACAATTCAAAACATCTAAAATCGTTTCTAAAAATAGATTCTAAAAATAGATTTTAGATACTCATCTAAAAAGACTAGAAAAGTTTTTTTTTTTTTTAAATTCCTTCTCGTCAAAACGAATATTGCAAAACATAAGAATGCTCTTAACTAGTGGACTGCACTTGATCCTGCTTGCTTATTTTGGAATTTGAATACCAATTAGCTTAAGTCGCTCCTAAGCGTCCAAGACTTCTCCCAACAGTGATAAGAGTTCTATACTCTATGAATCCATCGCTCAAGACGAAGCTGCTTCAGAGGAGGACCAAGGCTTGGCTTACCCTTTTGAGGACACCTCCATTTTCCAGTGACCTCTAAAGCATCAGAGTTCTGATAATTGGTCGTTTCTATCAATGACTTTCTTCTATCAACAACCTTTTCACCAGCAGGCGAAACTCTTCTATTATTCTTTAAACACTCTAATAAAATCCCTTGCGACATTTTCAAAGAATCTGCATTTGTTGTTCTTGTACTCCCATATTTCCTTGTTGCAACAAAACCATTTTCTACAATTCCTTTTTGATAATTTTCCTTGTCATTCCTCCTATGAGTTTGTTTCCTAGGCGAAGCTCCACAATCCGACCAAGGAGATAAACATATCCCTACCACACCTAACAATGGGAATTAGCCCAAGAAACCACGATGGTCGAGTCAGCTTCCACCTCCAGAACATTAAACCCCAGTTGAGCAGCAAGATCCAACTCTTCAAACATAGCCATTAGCTCAGCAAACGGTATTAACTAGTGCCCCAAGAAATAACCAAAGGCAGCTAAGACTACTCCCTAGAGATCACACAGAACACCTTTAGTAGTAGACATACTAGGGTTGCTGATACAACAACCATCCATACTCAACTTTCACATTTCTTGAAGCGAAAGTGGTAAGGAAAAAATGGGGTAGCTGCTTTGAAAATTGATATGTCTAAGGCATATGACAGGATTGAGTAGAAATTTCGTCAAGCTATGATGCTCAAGCTGGGGTTTGATGCGATGTGGGTGGACTTAATTATGCTCTGCGTTTTTACTGTCCGGTATAGTGTGCTCCGTGAGGGTAAGGTGATTGGTCCGATTATTCCTTGCAGAGGTCTTTGCCAAGGAGATCTATTATCTTTGTATTTATTCATTATTTGTGGAGAAGGTTTAAGCTCATTAATTCGAAGGCAAGAAATAAATGGCTTGCTTCATGGAGTCAAATTTGCGAAAGGAGCTCCGACGGTGTCTCATATGTTTTTTTTTTTTTTCAGATAATAGCTTTCTTTTCTTTTGGGCAACCATCAACGAAGCTTCCTTAATTAAGCATTTGCTGGCGGTGTATGGTCGAGCCTCTAGCCAAGTGGTTAATTTTAACAAGTCTTCAATCTCATTTAGTGCTAATGTGCTTGAAGTTGGAACTCGGCAAGTATATGATATTCTTATGGTTACCAACACCACTAATCATGGAGCCTATTTTGGCCTGCCATCATACATTGGCAGGAAAAAGAAAGAAGTCTTCAGATATATTCGGGACAAGCTCTGGCAAATATTTTAAGGGTGGAGTACGCGGATGCTCTCTCGGGCTGGCAAAGAGATTTTACTAAAGATTGTGGCACTTGTTATGCCTAATTATGCTATTGTTAACATTTATGTATTCATAATATTGATTTTGATGATAACAAACAAAATTAAGAATGATTCAGTTTTTAAAAGCTCAAATTATTTTATACATTTTAAATAAATCATTATTTTTACATTTTAAAGGTTTTATATTTAATGGAAAAATGATTTTATGAAATTATTTGTTTTTCAAGTTTATGGTTTAATTGAAAGAGTTTTGAAAACTTTGAAATCAACAAGTATTGCTTGAAATTTTGGAGAAGGATTTATTTGAAAAATATTCATAGCATTTTGGGCTACATCATAATTTCATAAAGTTGTGGGAATAGTAAGCATTATTTAGAAATTATGAAATTGGACTTATTTGCTAAATGTATAACGTTTTGGGCCATAGCGCAGAATTGAAAGATTAGCCTCTGGACACTAACGGCGATCTGATATCTACATAACAGCGATCCGAAAATTCGAAAATCTAGCCCAACGGTCATATTGACTAGTCAAACGGTGATCCGACATCTAGTTAACGGCGATCCGACAGTGAGCAGATAGTTAATAACGGCTAGTTTTCAGCTCCAACTACAAATAAGTTCAATCCAATTCAAACAAGAAGAATTCCAACGATCATCATTGAGCAAAATATTGAGAAAACAACTTTCTTTGAGCTTTAAATCTTTGTATTCATCTCATTCATTCACACATTGAGCTTTCATTTGTGATCAAACACATTGTGTGAGATAAATTCATTTATAATCTTTTTTTTATAAAATCAAATTAAAAGATTGTAAGTGTTGGGATACACTTAAGTTAAGAGATTGGGGATAATCTCTTGTTGTGAAGGTCTATTGACACCTTGGAAGTCAATTGTAAGCATTTGAAGCCTTTGAGGCTTGCTTAGTAAAATCCTCAAGCCCGGTGAGCTTGGAGGTGTGGATGTAGGCGGGGATTGCCGAACCACGTAAAAATCATTGTGTTTGTTTTCTCTTCCCTTAATCTTGTTACTATGCTTGATTGATTTATTTGTTATTGCTTTAAATCCGTCTTAGATTTGCATTGAGTTTTGTTTTAAAATTGAATAATTTTTAATATCTCAATTCACCCCCCTCTTGGGTTGCATAACTAGAATTTCAACTATGATTACTTACTGCCAAATGAGTTGTGTAGAGAATTAGAAGTGATGATTAATTCTTTTTGGTGGCGTAGCAATCACAGTGGAGGGAAAGGGATTACTTGGGTTAGATGGGAATATTTGTGCAAACCAGAGGGTTGTGGTGGTCTTGACTTTAAACAGCTTCATTTTTCAACATTGTGATGCTAGGAAAACAATTGTGGCGATTATTAACCCGTCCTGATTCTCTTATGGCTAAAATTCTTAAAGCTCGCTACTATCGAAAAACTTCTATTCTTCGAGCTTCTTTAGGGCACAATCCCAACTATGTGTGGTGCTCTATTTTGGCAGCAAAGGACATGGTGATTCAAGGGAGTAGAGTGCAAGTTGGCAGTGGACAGACGATTTCCAGCAGTAAATATTTGTGGTTTCCAGATCTCAATGATGGCTTTATTTATTCTAATCTTAACGAGGAACTTGCTACAACATCTGTCAATAGTATAATGATGTCTAACTAACGAGTATGGGATTATGATGTGGTTTCAAACATTTTCAACTCAAGAGATAAAGCATTGATTCTGCAAATTCCTCTTAGTTCCCGCCGAGATAATGATGTGTGGTATTGGTTGGCTGACTTTCGAGGTTGTTATTCGGTTCGTAGCTGTTATAAGCTATTAACTTCTACTACCCCTGATTTTTTTCCGAGTGTATAGCGAAAACTGTGGAACTTGAATGTGCTGAACAAGGTTAAGAATTTTATTTGGCGAGCTGCAGCCAATGTGTTGCCTACTGCAGTTAATTTAATTTTTAAAAGGGTGGATATTCTCTCTACTTGTATTGTGTTCAATGCTTATGAGGAAACTGTTATACATTCTTTGATTGAGTGCAGCTTTGCTAAGTCTTGCTGAATATCTTCCCATGTGGGTTTTGTTGGCCATTGCTCTTCTTTCTTGGATTGGCTTGATCACATCTTTACACGTTGCAATAAAGATGAGTGCAATATTGTTGTAATGCTTTGCTGGAGGATTTGGATTAATCGCAATGATAGAGTTTGGAACAATAAAGCTAGCTGAGCTTATCAAGTTCTTAACTCAGCTGGGCATCTTCTTTATCAGTGGCAAGTAGCAAAGAAGAAATTGTATTATGTTAATGATGATGTTCCCAGGCAGGTTTATGGAGCATTGTGTTGGGAGAAGCCTAAGTTTGGCTGGGTTAAATGCAATGTGGACGCAGTTGTTTTTGCATCTCAGGGAAAGATTGGGTTTGGTTGTGTGTTTCGAAATTCAGAAGGATGTTTCTTGGCAGCACGGTGTGCTGGTATGGCAGGAAATTTTGGAGCTCGGGAAGCTGAAGCTCTTGACATCTGTGAAGCTCTTAGTTGGCTTAAAGGGTTGCAGTTTCCTTGTGTTATTATAGAAATTGACTGCCTACAAGTGTTCCGAGCTTTGGTTGAGGAGTTTTTAGGTCCAAATGGTTTTGGATTAATTATCGAAGAATGTCGAGCTCTAGTTATGTCTTTAGGAGAAGTGCAATTCTCGTTTGTATGTCGGTCTGCGAACTTTGCTGCTCACTCTGTTGCAAGAGCAGCAAGTTCTATGTCAGGACCCCAGGAGTGGAATTTCGTTCCACCTCTATGGCTATTAAATAGTCTGTAATTCCTTTTGCTTAATGAAATCTTTTCCATTTAAAAAAAACAAAATAAAGGCAACTCAATTTATAATCAATATACTTGGAAAAACATAACCTTGTAATGAAACAAAATTATATTTTAATAAATACAGAGGATATAATTGACTTTGTACATATCAAATCTATTTTTATTATTTTGTATTTTTATCCAACCAATGAATTTATACCACATCCGTTTGTATAAAATAAACTTTTACAAAAATTTGTAACTTTATCATCACACTATCTAATATTTCATTGTTTATACTGTTTATTCTTTAATGAAAGATCTAAATATGAAATTTTGAAAAAAAAAAGAAAGAGAGAGAGAAAGCAAACAAATAAGAGAAAATTAATAGGCAGAGAATCCTAAGGTAAATAAATAGTATTCAATTAGATTCTTTTAATAGATTGCCAAAATAATAACAAAGATAACTATGCAAAAGAGTAGACAAATAAGAACAATACTACCGCAATTAAACTCTTTTATACCATAGCTAAATAAGGATAATGATGATAATATTATTAGATTTCTTTCCTTACAAGGAGAATTGTGTATATGCGCAAAAATGTCAAAAACAACTAGTCAATCAGTGTTAGGACTAATTACCACAATTAAACTCTTTTATGCCATAACTAAATAAGGTAAAGATGATAATATTATTAGATTTCTTTCCTTAGAAGCATAATTATATATATGGGCAAAAATGTCATAAACAACTAGCCAATCAATGTTAGGACTAAAAAATTAGACATACATTTTTTTTTTTGGGTAAGTATCCCAATATGCATATATGAATCAAACCAAGGTGTCTTATTAATTAAATGTCTATTTTTGACAACTAAAAAATTATTCACTTATAAAATTGAGATATAAACCCATAGCACACGTTGAGAAATGTCATGATGAATAACAAAGAAAATTGGTATTGATTAACAATACTTTGTTATACTTTTACATTGTTGACTACATCTATTATGATAAAAATTTATCGTCTTAACTTTATATAATTGTAGTACTACTGCACATAAGAATTTAGATCAGATTAGTAAGCAATTGCCGTATCAGTAATTTTATGTCCATTACTATTACTATTTTGAACAATTTTGAGTGAAGAACATGAAAAATAAAGAATAATGATATAGTCACAAACTCTTCTACAAGCTTATTTTGTACAAACTGATGTGGCGTTAATTTATTGGTTGAATTCAATATCTATTGGCCCATATGATTTATTTCTATTATTTTATATTTTCATTCAACCAATAAATTAATGCCACATCAGTTTGTACAAGAGTTTGTAGCTGTATCATCACTAAAAAACAAAACATTGAAAAATCATTTACTACACATAAAGGAAATATTACCTTGATCTTAATGTGTGTAATAATTAAATTAATTACGCCAGACAGAGGGAAAATTAAAATTCATTACAGATTAAGGAGTTTAAAACGTAAAATTGATAATGATTTTTTACCGTTGGCTATTTTTTGGGAGGGGGGAGGGGGTAGGGGGGATCCCATTGGCTTTTTAAAATTGCATTGTTTCTAACATTTGACCAAATGCCTGTAACCTAGTTATCATTATAAGATAATAGCCAATCTATTATGAATTTATTAAAACAAATGTGGATGTTCATAACATATATTTCTTAGTCTCTTCATTATCTCCCACTAGCAACCTTTAACTTCTTTATAACTCCCACTATCTCACAAGAAATTATGATCCATAATGTTTCCATTAATTTCATGGAGTGATTATGTAACTATAAAAGGAGAGCTCATCTCTTTATTTTGTACACAATTGGAATGAACAAAATCAATATATAATATATTACTCTCTCATTTTATTCTTTATCTTATATTGATTCTTTATTTTGTGTTGCTGGCTAATAGCTTTTCTAACACAATCAGTTTTTTTAATATGTTAAGGGGGCCTTATTACTTAGTGTTACAAATTAATGAACCGAGCTACTTACGAAAAATAGAGCGTGACTTCTTAAAGTCATGTTCATAAATGTCGTTTCGAGTTTTTAGATAAAATTTAGTAATAAAATTCATATAATTAATATAGACCTATTGCTATAATGAAGATAAACGAGTATAAACTAACAAACAAGTTCCAGTCCATCATAAGGTTATATATTCATGGTACCGACTAAATTACAAACTCTTATATAAATTTATTTTGTACGAATTATTGTACCATGATTAGTAGTGGAGCTAATTTTTTCATAAAAATTTTATTTTTTATTTCAATTAAAAATTTTATCTATCCCAACCAACTTGAATATTGTAAAAAAAAGGGCTCAAAATTATAATTTCATCATCAAAATCACCTTAAATGAGTATATTAAATCTAAAATTATCTAATAACACTAAAGGAAAATCAAATTCTTTTTGTAAATTACATTTACCCTTGTTGGGTGTAAAGTCTAGCTATGTCACTAGGCATGATTGTATTGGTTATGTTCCACATAATTTACTTTAACCAATATAGTTACATCATATCAATTTGTATAAAATAAGTTTATAAACATAATTTACTTTAAACAATATAGTTACAACATATCAATTTGTACAAAACAATTTTATAAATTCTTATGATACAATTTTTTTTTAATGCGATCACATTTTCAAATACAGTGTGTAGCGGAAAACGAATGATTCTTAGGGGAAGAAATCCAAAAATACTATTCTTCTTTCGCTTGCGATTTTCACGCTATTTGCCTCGTGTCTTTCGCTTTCATATCTTTCCCCTCTATATATTCTTCTTACCCGTCTACTAATTGTACTTTCTCGTTCTTATTTTCTTACACCTTCTTACTTATTCTCATTTTCCACCCTTAGCGATTTGCAATCTAAAAAAAAATTATTTGACCACTAAAACTTATTAGGAACCTCCATTGCTACCAAATAATTTCTTAATTTTTACCTTTGATTACATAACTACCATTTTTTTACTATTAATTACAATTTTTTACATATGTAGATTGCTCGAGAATGAGAAGATTTCAAGATCTACAAATTCTAAGTCATTTTGGTCTTCCTCGGGGTTAATGGCCAGTGATTCTTGGAGATCGGCACTTGAAACACCGAAGAATATCGTTTGCATGTCCAAATTTTAAAGTGGTGGCCTCCTTTTAAATATCTTAGGTAATACGAATCAATGTTTTCCTTTCAATCACTGTTTTATATATATATATATATATATATTGCGTTTACTAATTCGTAATCAAAATGGGTTGAATCGAAATAGGGTAGAATGAGAATCAGAATTCATTATTTACCTTAACTGTACGAATCAGAATCGGAATAAACTATATTGTTATTAATATGTGGAATAAATTATTTCAAATTACAAAAATACCATTTAACTTATTATTGTCATTATTTTTATTATTTATTAAATGAATTTTCAGTCCAATATTCTGAACTAAAACTAAGCTTTGGAATTCGATTGGGGCGTTAGATTGACCTTTACCTTATTTTGTTTTTTTATTTATTTGCTACAGGTGGTGCTGTCCACTAAGTGCAGCAAATTATGACCTTTGGATGTGTTCCACAGCCCAGTCCGGTTCAAGATAATTTTTTCATAAAAATTTTATTTTTTATTTCAATTAAAAATTTTATCTGTCCTAACCAACTTGAATATTGTAAAAAAAAAGGCTCAAAATTATAATTTCGTCATCAAAATCACCTTAAATGAGTATATTAAACCTAAAATTATCTAATAACACTAAAGGAAAATCAAATTCTTTTTGTAAATTACATTTACCCTTGTTGGGTGTAAAGTCTAGCTATGTCACTAGGCATGACTGTATTGGTTATGTTCCACATAATTTACTTTAACCAATATACTTACATCATATCAATTTGTACAAAATAAGTTTATAAATTCTTATTATACAATTTTTTTTAACGCGATCACATTTTCAAATACAATGTGTAGCGGAAAACGAATGATTCTCAGGGGAAGAAATCCAAAAATAATATTCTTCTTTCGCTTGTGATTTTCACGCTATTTGCCTCGTGTCTTTCGCTTTCATATCTTTCCCCTCTATATATTCTTCTTACCCGTCTACTAATTGTAGTATTGTACTTTCTCATTCTTATTTTCTTACTCCTTCTTACTTATTCTCATTTTCCACCCTTAGCGATTTGCAATCTAAAAAAAAATTCTTTGACTACTAAAACTTATTAGGAACCTCCATTGCTACCAGTTAATTTCTTAATTTTTACCTTTGATTACATAACTACCATTTTTTTACTATTAATTACAATTTTTTACATATGTCGATTGCTCGAGAATGAGAAGATTTCAAGATCTACAAATTCTAAGTCATTTTGGTCTTCCTAGGGGTTAATGGCCAGTGATTCTTGGAGATCGGTACTTGAAACGCCGAAGAATATCATTTGCATGTCCAAATTTTAAAGTGGTGGCCTCCTTTTAAATATCTTAGGTAATACGAATCAATGTTTTCCTTTCAATCACTGTTTGAAATATATATATATATATATATATTGCGTTTACTAATTCGTAATCAAAATGGGTTGAATCGAAATAGGGTAGAATGAGAATCAGAATTCATTATTTACCTTAACTGTACGAATCAGAATCGGAATAAACTATATTGTTATTAATATGTGGAATAAATTATTTCAAATTACAAAAATATCATTTAACTTATTATTATCATTGTTTTTATTATTTATTAAATGAATTTTCAGTCCAGTATTCTGAACTAAAACTAAGCTCTGGAATTCGATTGGGGCGTTAGATTGACCTTTACCTTATTTTGTTTATTTATTTATTCGCTACACGTGGTGCTGTCCACTCAGTGCAGCAAATTATGACCTTTGGATGTGTTCCACAGCCCAGTCCGGTTCCAGACTTAGTTTCTATGTATGTATGTATGTATGTGTGCCTATCAAAATTGCTAATGTTCATTAATTATTTATTTTATGAAAACATTAATTAAAGTAGCAATTAATTTTACATTTTCCCAAAAAGGAATAGATTGCATGAACGGTTATTGTTACTGGTTAAGAGATTAACTTTGTCATTCGATCTCCCAATTTTTTCCTGTTAATCCCCAAACCAAATTTTGCTAAACTAATAATTTATATTAAATTATTATAATTTAAATATGGTATTCGCTTTGAGAAGCACTAATAATAAACTATAGGAAACCAATAATGTAAACGTATAAGATAAAATAAAGATAAAAATTACGGTTAATTCAATCTGCCAGCATAACTATGTTTTAATGGTTAGATTATTTTTAAAACATATTCATGAAAATATAATTTATAAACACACGAAATACTACAGTGATAATCTAAATATACTTTTCAACAAATATTTCAATTGAACACAATAAACTGGGGAAGTAAAGTGGAATCGAGCTGATTTATTTAGATCACATTTTTATGAAATTTTATTTACTTTAGTTTTTGTGAAGTAATCAGTTCGGTTTAAGAAAAACTTGGGAGTATTCATCAGTTCATTCTGTGTGTTCTCGTATAATCAGTCCAGTACATACATATTTTACAACAACCAGTTTTCATTCAACTTGGGAGTATTCATCACTTCAATTTTACAGGGTCCATGGGTTTACAAAGGAACAATGACGGCGAAACTATTCGCCCAAATCGAATCTACAAGTGCTGGTGCTGAAGCTACTAATAATCAGCTGTATGTATCATATTTTTCATTTCAATATATGTCTGCCTGGAACAAGTTCTAATGCGAATCTGATCGACTTTCAGGCTCCTGGTAAGCTTAATGTTCAGGCTCCTGGTAAGCTTAATGTTGAAAATCTTGTAATTCAAACCGCCAGTGCAACCGCCGGTGCTGGTATGCGAATCTAATTTTCAGGCTCTTCGTATGCTCAATGTGGAAAACCTTGTAATTCCATCGGTCCCTGAACTTGTTCCAATGTGGATCAACAAGTATGGATTTACCCACATTGAGAGTAATTTGATGACGGAATTAATCAAGTATAACACATTGATGTTTCCAAGCGCCGTCAGATTACACAAGTCCTTGGTGACACAAGCCCCCAGGAGAAGATATGCTGCAGCTTGAATGCACACTATGTGACAAAGTTCATCCGTTCAAGCCATTCCAGCAGTGGCGAATCCCAGATTTGATCCCTAGTATGAAAATGAATCGAGCTGATTCCACAAGAACGAAGGACAGTCCCGGTTCTCGTCGTATAGTACCTGCAATCGAATGCATTTGACAAAGGCAAAACAATAAAAACATGTTAATAAAAATCCCTTGTTGTTGTCTATGTGAATGCAAATGATGGTGTTCTCGTTCCCTGATCCCAGAACAGAGAAAATAATTATGCGATCATGTTTTAAAAAAACAGAGAAGAATTTTCCAAAACAAAGAAAAAATCACTTTTTTAATCAATAAAGAGAGAATATAATTACGCTGCATACCTTCTCGTGTCCGCCGCATTCGTTGATCTTCGTAGAAATAATATAAATTTTTATTTCCCTATCACAATGTATATATATTTTGTCAAACATAATTGGTAGTACTTGAAATTCATACTCAATGAGAAAGAAAATTAAGATTAAAGAAATACCGATGCGTAGCTTCAACAGAAACATTCTGGTAAATCGCTAATCCGACGTAATTCAAATATCTTGATCTCTCTTCTATACTAATAAGAAGAGGCCACACTTTTGTTTCATAATCAATATGAAACGCGGTGAAGTATTTGAATAATTCAAATAGACTCTCCATTCAATAGCTTTCACTGATTTTTAAGTATTTTGAAGAGCATATCATTCATCTGGTTTTTCTGGCAAAAGCTTTGTAACTGTACGAAAAGGAAAGGGGGAGAAGATAGGTTTATAAAGAGAGATGTATGCTTGTTTACTGCAACTTGAGAGGTTGTAGGTGGCAAATTTATAGTGAAGTGTAGCCATTTATTATTATTTATTTATTTTTGAGTCTAGGAATAGCTAAATATTTTCTCCAATTGTATTACGTATCTTAAATTTTTTATCCCCAAAAAGTATTCTAAATGATGCGGTATTCATCAATTAATTGGTGAGATATTTCAATTAATATACTTAGGTTTTATAAAGAATTATTAACCACTTAAAGAATGACACATCATTTTAGATGAAATTTGGAATAAAAAAATTTGGGATATCTATCATTACTCTACTTTCTCACCCGTATGAGTGGGGTTTGAACTCCATAATTCTTATTTTTCACTCAAGAGATTTTACCAATTAAACTAGCTTGCGTACAAACGATTTTATAGTCATTCAAGAAATTTACAGTACCAGTATTACAACTTGAGTATGCATTTTAAAGAAATGATCTAGTGGCAATCACCATCATAAGATATGATAGAACACCGTATAAAAATTAATAATAATAATAGGGCTAGCGATCCTAATAATTAGATCTTAATTTGTATTCCAATTAACGAGGCATATCAATAAATGAGTGACACATATAATTTATTTGTGCAGGTTTAGTATTTTATTGTTTAAATAATGAAATAACTAAATATTCAACTCATAAAAAGGAAAATGAATAAGAGACAACTAAAAGACATAAAATGATGGATGAACTGTGCAAAAGGATGTAAGGGATAAGAATAATATTAATACATTTAAACTCTTTCATGAGAGAACTAAATAGGGACAAAAATGATAATATTATCGGATATTCTTTCCTTACAAGGAGGATTCCGTATGTGAAAAAACGGCTAGCCAATTAATGTTAGGACTGAAAAAGAACCCAAAGAAGGATAAGGACAACTATACAAAAAGGTAGATGGGATAAGAACACTACTATTACAGTTACACTGTTTTATAAGAAAACTAAATAAGGATAAAGATGATAAAAGTATTAGATTTCTTTCTTTGCAAGGAGAATTCTATATATGGGTGAAAACAACTAGCCAATTAAAATATATATTTTCTTTCTTTCTTTTTTAAGATATAGTAAAAAAAAACATTTGTATAAATTAATGTTGTATAATTTAATTAGTTAGACTAAATAACTGTTGGTTTACATGATCTATTTTTATTTTTCTGTATTTCATTCAACGAATAAATTTAGATCACATCACTTTGTACAAACTAAATTTTTTAAAGAGTTTGTAACTCTATCATCATTGGGGGGGGGGGGGGGGTATTTGTAATGATATGTACATGAATCAAACCATGTGTCTTCTTTCTTAAATTTATAGTTTTGAGGGAAAAAAATTATACACTTATATAATTAAGACATAATAACTTGCGTACTCATGTGACACAATGAGAAGATGTTATAATGCCACATTATTTACTACATCAATTATAGTAAAAATTTTACATTTTAATTTTTCTAAGTGTAGTACTGCAACTAAGAATTGAACTCTGATTAGTCATCATTATGAGATTTGCAATATTAGTATTTTTCATGCATTATTATTATTGTTTTGAAACTTTTGAAGGGACATAAATAACAAAACATTCAACCAACAAAGTGTTGGCTCCACTAGCAATGGAGTCCCCTTAAGTAGCTTGACTGGGTTTGCTCCCCAGTTCGAGTCGCATGGAAGTCGTCTTGGTTGAGAGAACTTGTGCCTCCGGTTCGAGCGGTGACTTCTAGACTGGGTTATGGTATGGGCTTAAAGGTGTCTCCCATAGTTGGGGCCTTCTTTAGGATACCTCGTGGTTAAGACAAAATAATAATAATAACAAAACATTCCTAAATCAGGTATTGCATACAAAAATAATACTACGCGTATGTGCTAATTAAGTATCTCTAAATATGGAATTTTCAAAAAGAGAGAGAGAGAGAGAAAGCAAACAAATAAGAGAAAATTAATAGCCAGAGAATCCTAAGGTAAATAAATATTATTCAATTAGATTCTTTTAATAGATTACCAAAATAATAACGAAGACAACTATGCAAAAGAGTAGACGCATAAGAACAATACTACCACGATTAAACTCTTTTATGCCATAACTAAATAAGGATAAAGATGATAACATTATTAGATTTCTTTCCTTTAAAGAGAATTATGTAAATGGGCAAAAATGTTAAAAGCAACTAGCCAGTCAATGTTAGGACTAACTACCACAATTAAACTCTTTTATGCCATAACTAAATAAGGATAAAGATGATAATATTATTAGATTTCTTTCCTTACCAGGAGAATTATATATATGGGCAAAACTGTCAGAAACAACTAGCCAATCAATGCTTGGACTAAAAATTAGACATACAGATTTTATTACTTTTTTTTGGTAAGTATCAGAATATGCGTATATGAATCAAACCAAGGTGTCTTATTAATTAAATGTCTAGTTTTAAGAACTAAAAAATTATTCACTTATAAAATTGAGATACAAACTCATAGTACACATTGAGAAATGTCATGATAAATAACAAAGAAAATTGGTATTGATTAACAATACTTTGTTAGACTGACACATTGTTGACTACATCAATTATGATAAAAATTTATCGTCTTCACTCTTAAATTGTAGAACTGCACACAAGAATTTTAATCAGATTAGTAAGCAATTGCCGTATCTGTACTTTTATGTCCATTACTATTACTGTTTTAAACAATTTTGAGTGAAGAACATAAAGAACAAAACATTGAAAAGTCATTTACTACACATAAAAGAAATGTTACCCTGATCTTAATGTGTGTAATAATTAAATTAATTACGCAAGATAGAGGGAAAATTAAAATTCATTACAGATTAAGGAGTTCAAAACATAAAATTGATGATGACTTTTTACCATTGTCTTTTTTTTGGGGGAGGGGTTCTTGGGAGAAGAAATCCAAAAACAATATTCTTCTTTCGCTTGCGATTTTCACGCTATTTGCCTCGTGTCTTTTGCTTTCATATCTACCGCCTCTAAATATTCTTCTTACCCGTCTACTAATTGTACTTTCTCATTCTTATTTTCTTACTCCTTCTTACTTATTCTCATTTTCCACCCTTGGCCATGTGCAATCTAAACAAAATTTTCTTTGACCACTAAAACTTATTAGGAACCTCCATTGCTACCAATTAATTTCTTAATTTTTACCTTTGATTACATAACAATCATTTTTTTCACTATTCATTACAATTTTTTATGTTGATTGCTTGAGAATGAGAAGATTTCAAGATCTACGAATTCTAAGTCTTTTAGGCCTTCCTAGAGGTTAATGGTGATTCTTGGAGATCGGTACTTGAAACGCCGGATAATATGAATCACTGTTTCCTTTCAATCACTTTTTTTTTATTACCTTTCAATCACTTTTTGAAATAATACATGTAGTGAATTTTCAGTCCAGGATTCTGAATTATAACTAAGCTCTGGAATTGGATTAGGGCGTTATATTGACCTTTACCTTATTTTATTTATTCATTTATTTGCTACACATGCTGCTGTCCGCTATGTGCAGCAAATTATGACCTTTGGATGCGTTCCACAGGCCCCAGTTCGGTTCCTCACTTAGTTTCTATGTAAGTATGTGTGTATATAAAAATTGCCAATGTTAATGAATTATTTATTTTATGAAAACATTAATTAAAGTAGCAATTAATTTTACATTTTCTCAAAGGAACGGTTATTGTTATTGGTTAAGAGATTAACTTTGTCATTCGATCACCCAATTTTTTCCTTTTAATCCCCAAACCAAATTTTTCTAAACTAATAATATATATCAAATTATTATAAGTTAAATATGATTTTCACTTCGAGAAACACTAATAATAAAATATTAGAAACCAATAATGTAAACGTATAAGATAAAATAAAGATAAAAAATTATGGTTAATTCAATCTGCCAGCTTAACTATGTTTTAATGGTTAGATTATTTTTAAAATATATTCATGAAAATATAATTGATAAACACAAGCAATACTACAGTGATTATCTAAATAAACTTTTCAACAAATATTTCAATTGAAGACAATAATTGGGGGAAGCAAAGTGGAATCGAACTGATTTATTTAGATTAAATTTTCATGAAATTTTATTTATTTTAGTTTTTTTGAACTAATCGGTTCGGTTTAAGAAAAACTTGGGAGTATTCATCACTTCATTCTGTGTGTTCTCGTACAATCAATCCAGTACGTACATATTTTACAACAGCCAATTTTCATTTAACTTGGGAGCATTCATCACTTCAATTTTACAGGGTCCATGGGACCAAGATTGCGAAGATTCCACTTGTCAGAACCCGTGAAAAGTTCAGAAACGGGGACTACAAAGGAACAATGATGCTGAAACTATTCGCCCAAATCGAATCTGTAAGTGCTGGTGCTGAAGCTACTAATAATCAGCTGTATGTGTAATATTTTTCATTTCAATAAATGTCTGCCTGGAACAAGTTCTAATGCGAATCTGATCGACTTTCAGGCTCCTGGTAAGCTTAATGTTGAAAATCTTGTAATTCAAACCGCCAGTGCAACCGCCGGTGCTGGCATGCGAATCTAATTTTCAGGCTCTTCGTATGCTCAATGTGGAAAACCTTGTAATTCCATCGGTCCCTGAACTTGTCCCAATGTGGATCAACAAGTATGGATTTACCCACATTGAGAGTAATTTGATGACGGAATTAATCAAGTATAACACATTGATGTTTCCAAGCGCCGTCAGATTACACAAGTCCTTGGTGACACACGCCGCAGCTAGCGCAGGTCTTTCTCTATTTTCATAAATTTTCAAGCTCCAACACTGTTTCATCATCTGTATGACACACTTTTTTCAATTTCTTTGCTCTTTTATGCACAGCTACGAAGTCTGATGAGGCAAATAAGAATGGTACTGGGCTGGTTCGAGGAAAAGGCTACGAAAAGCTTGCATTTTTTGACTTGAACCTTGAACCCCTTAAAGAAGATGACGATGCTTGAATGGAAATGATGTAAGAAAGAACAAGTTCGTCATACGCCATTCAGGAAGTGGTGCGGCAAGGGCCAAAATATAGAAATCCCAAAATATAGAAGTCGTATAGTACCTGCAAACGAATGAATTTGACAAAGGCAAAACAATAAAAATATGTTAATAAAAATCCCTTGTTGTTTTCTATATGAATGCAAATTATGGTGCTTTCTTGCCCTGATGGCAAAACAAGAAGATAATTATGCGATAATGTTTTGAAAAAACACAGAAGATATTATCCAAGACAAAAAAAAATCACTTTTTTAATCAATGAACAGAGAAAATAAATATGCAGCATAACTTCTCGTGTCCGCCGCAATCCTCGGTCTTCGCACAAATAATATAAATTTTTATTTCCCTATTATAATGTATACATTTTTGTCAAACATAATTGTTATTGCTTGAAATTCAAACTTAATGAGAAAGAAAACGAAGGATAAAGAAATACCTATGCGTGGCTTCAACCGAAACATTCTGGTTAATCACTAATTCGATGTAATTCAAACACTTTGATCTCTCTTCTATACTACTGCTAAGAAGAGGCCACACTTTTGTTTCATAATCAATATGAAACGTGATGAAGTATTTGAATAATTCAAATGGTCTCTCCATTCAATAGCTTTCACTGATTTGTAAGTATTCTGTAGAGCATATTGTTCATCTAGTTTGTTTGGCAAAAGCTTTAGAACTATAAGAAAAGGTAAGGGGAGAAGATAGGTTTATCAAAGGGAGATAATATGCTTATTAACTGCAACTTGAGAGATTGTCGGTGGCAAGTTTATAGTGAAGTGTTGTTATTGTTATTATTATTATTATTTAGTCTAAGAATAACTAAATACTATTTTCAGTAGTGCTACATACCCTAAATTTTTTATTCCAAAAAACTATTTCAAATGATGTGACATTCATCAATTAGTTGGTGAAATAATTCAATTAATTCACTTAGATTTTATAAAAAAAATTATTAACCACTTAATGAATGACACATCATTTAAAATAAAATTTAGGATGTCTATCATTACTCTACTTTCTCACCCATATAAGTGACGTTTGAACTCCACAATTTTTATTTTTCACTCAAGACATTTTAGCAAATAAACTAACTTGCATCCAAACGATTTTTTAGTCATTCAAGAAACTTACAATACTAATCTTACAACTTGAATATGCATTTTAAAGAAATGATTTAATGGAAATGATCTGCATATGATATGATAGAACACCATATAATAATAATAATAATAATAATAATAATAATAATAATAATAATAATAATAATAATAATAATAATAATAATAATAAGGCTAGCGATCCTAATACTTGGATCTTAATTCGTATTCCAATTAATGTGATGTACCAATAAATGAGTGACACATAAAATTTATCTGTGCAAGTGCGGTATTTTATAGTTCAAACCCTTTAATGAAATAACTAAATATTCAACTCATAAAAAAGAAAAACATATAAGAGACAACTCAGAGACATACAAAGATGGACAAAGACAACTGCGCAAAAGGGTATATGGGATAAGAATAATACTAGTACATTTAAACTCTTTCATGAGGGAACTAAATAGGGATAAAGATGATGATATTATTGGATTTTCTTTCCTTACAAGGAGGATTCGGTGTGGGCAAAAATGGCTAGCCAATTAATGTTAAGACTAAAAAAGGAACCCAAAGAAGGGTAGAGATGACTATGCAAAAGGCTAGATGGGATAAGAACACTACTATTATAATTACACGATTTTATAAGAAAACTAAATAAGGATAAAGATGATAAAAATATTAGATTTCTTTCCTTGCAAGGAGAATTCTATATATGGGTGAAAACTACTAGCCAAATAAAGTATATATTTTCTTTCTTTTTTAGTAAAAGTAGAGTAAAAAACCTCTAGTATAAATTGTGTGGTATAACTTAATTGGTTGGATTAAACAGCTCTTAGTCCCCTGAATTATTTTTATTATTTTGTATTTTCATTTAACTAATGAATTTAAACTATATCAGTATGTACAAGATAAATTTATAAAAGAGCTTGTAACTTTGTCATCACTTTTTTTAGGTAAATTTAATAATATGTACATTAATCAAACCAATGTATTTTATTAGTTAAATTGTTGTTTCTGAGAATTAAAAAAAGTATATACCGATAGAATTAAGATATGAATATTTGTGTACTTATGTGACACAATGAGAAGATGTTATAATGCCAGATCATTTACTACATCAATTATAATAAAAATTTCACATCTTAATTTTGTGAGTGTAGTGCTGCAACTAAGAATTGAACTTTGGTTAGTCATCATTATGAGATTTGCAATATTAGTACTTTTCGCGCATTATTATCATTGTTTCGAAAACTTTTGAACAGACATAAATAACAAAACAATCCTAAATCATGTATTGCATACGAAAATAATCTTAAATATTTTCATTATGAAATTCTTTTGGCAAAAATCAAGTGGTCAAGTAGAGTGGCATTTCTCGCAGCAAATCAAGTCTCGTCCATCAATTTGATGGGAGAGACTTGATTTGTTACGAGGAATTTCCCTTTACTTATTTCCATCAAATTGCATGGATATTGACGTTAATTATTATTATTATTATTATTATTGGTTCCTTTCTAGAGCTTCTAATTTTTAGTTAAGAAGATAAAGTGAAAATCTTTATTAAGAACTTTAAAAACATAAAACTAATAGTACTTAGAGATTTGGTAGCATTAGATTTTTAAAATTGTATTATGATTTTTAACACTTGGCCAATGCCTGTAACCTAATTAACATTATAAATCACAATGCCCGTAAGTCCTTTTATATGTAAGAGTTGTAAATTAATGAACCGAGCTAATTACGAAAACTAGATCCTGCTTTGGTTCCTTTCTAGAGCTTCTAATTTTTAGTTAAGAAGATAAAGTGAAAATCTTTATTAAGAACTTTAAAAACATAAAACTAATAGTACTTAGAGATTTGGTAGCATTAGATTTTTAAAATTGTATTATGATTTTTAACACTTGGCCAATGCCTGTAACCTAATTAACATTATAAATTACAATGCCCGTAAGTCCTTTTATATGTAAGAGTTGTAAATTAATGAACTGAGCTAATTACGAAAACTAGATCCTGACTTCATAAAATCACGTTTATATACGTCCTTTTATAAATATAACTCATTAAACAATTCATATATAAATAATAAATATAGAGCTAAATAATGAAGATGATGTAAATGAGTTATAGACTAATAAACACGCATTGCAGGGGTTTAATTTCCTTTCTCAATGTGATTGAAGGCAGTAAGTGCTATATAAGATTTGTAAAATCTAGAGATGGTAAAATATGGGCAGTGCTATATAAGATTTGTATGAAATATGAGTTGTAATATGAGTAATAGTCTCATGTAATTCAAAAAAAAAAACTCTTCAAGTACATCTTAAGGTTATGTAGTTATGAGTAATAATGGAGCTACAAATTCTTATACAAACTAATATAGCATAACTACATATTGATTAGATCAAAACATGCCGCAGTCCACATGATTTATTTTAACTAATATGATTGTGCCACGTCGGTTTGTATAAAAATTTGTGATTCTATCACAATTTTTACAATTTGTTTTAGGAAAGAAATGCAAAAATCTAATTCAACACTTTCCATGAAATATATTTCAAATTCAATGCCACAAAGACAAATAGACTTGCATGCGATTTACACGCTATTGCCTCGTGTCTTTCTCTTTCGCATCTACTCTATATATATTCTTCTTTCTCTTTCACATCTACTCTATATACATTTTTCTTACTCATCTACTCGTTTTCTTGCACTTTCTCTCTCATTTTCTGATTCCCTCTTACTTATTCTCGTTGTCCACCCTTTAGCCACTCGCAATCTAAATAAAATTTTCTTCACTGCTATCAAATAATTTATTCATTTTTTATTTTTCATTAAAGAACTACTTTTTTCACTGTTTAAAATTTAGTATACCGATTCTTTGTGTGTGAGAAGATTTTCTAGATCTGCAAATTTTAAATCATTCTTGACGATCCGTAGTTCAAATGCTGAAGAAATTGCTTGCATTTTGAGAATTTAAAGTGGTGGCCACTTTAAAAATATCTTAGGTAATATTTCTAGACAATCGCTATTTCAGATATTATATGTATGTATGTGTGTGTGTGTGTGTGTGTGTGTGTGTGTGTGTGTGTGTGTGTGTGTATATATATATATGAATGTGTGTGTTTGTGTGTAAAAATATCTTAGGTAATATTTCTAGACAATCGCTATTTCAGATATTATATATATGAATGTGTGTGTGTGTTTGTGTGTGAGTGTGTGTTATGTATGAACTGATAATGTTAATTTACTTTATGAAAGCCACAATTAAAGTTGAAATTTTAGATTTTCCCCAAAACAGGATAAACCGGTTCTATTCGGTTTGGTTCATTTCTATAATGATTACTTTCATAATGATTATTTTAATAGGAGCAATGCTAGATGTCCCACGTCATAAGTCCCAATCTGGAGAAATTTTAAAATACCTCTAATGTATTACAACCAATTGATGCATGCATGCCATGTGTAGTTGAATTTAATATAATCACCATTTGCATGATGGTTTTTCAAACTAAATGCACACATGTCGTAACATTATTTACTTGTTGTATGGCTAACATGATACCTTTGATGTATTCTAGAATTTCTCTTCAATCTAAATCCCAACTAATGTGGTATTCATCCATTAGATGGTGATTAAGTAATTTTACTAGCAATGAAATTTATCATCCAATAGATAAATGATACATAACATTGACACTCAAGTTGGGACTCAAATGTTGATTAATTTTTACAATAAACATCTTATTTTTATTATAATATTGATCCCAAACATTATTGTTATAATAAACATCTTATTTTTATTTACTTTGATTAATTTTTGTAGTAATGTGAGTCTAATGCATGAATTTAAAGTTAATGTAGTATAAATCTGAATAGGCGTTTCTAGTCACTTACGCATAAAAATGCTTTCACAGCAGCATGGAATTATTTTGACTAATCTAAGATTTGTTTGTAATCGCTATTGAGTTGATCATTCTTGCATTACGAAATAGCATGGAATTTCCAGTATTCACAAGAAAGCACAAACACAAAAGGAGAATTATGCAATTGCATAAATAGTTACTAAATCAATATAAATGAGAAGCTAGCTGTTCTTTTTCTACTAGTTATGCACTTATGCTTCGAGATTCCAGATAAAAACTGCTAATCTGAACAAAGAAGGAAATTAAAATGGAAACGTATCAGAAATATATGCATGATTTCGAGTTTGATTTGAGTGTTGCATATATATCTATACACATAAAAAATCATAGGCATGATTTGATATTTTTATTAATTTATTAGCATTCTACACCGGCATTTACTTTTGTCTATGTTTCAGTTATATTTTTACAGTAACCAAATTAGCAATATGAGGGAGAGGAAACAGAAGAGAATTTTAGAAGTATCAAGCAGCTCATCAGAAAGCCAGGATTATGATTCCAGCTATTCTGATCCTGACTACGTAGCTGGAACAAGTTATCAAAGGAGCTCTCGAAAGAACTTCAATATAAACCCGTGCATTAATAATCCAAACCAGGCTACTGAGGTTGGAAGTTCGAGAAGGAATAATGGTGTTGTTGCAACAAGAAGAAGAAGGATACTGCGTCGAAGGCCAGGTGCATCAAACAAGAGCAACAGGGGAGTGTTTTCCAAGAAAAGGACAATACTATCATGGATGATAGACCTGGGGATCATTTTCGAAGATATGAGAGTTTGGTACATCCGCGATAAAGAAAAGATTATAGAAGGAACCATTAAGAGAGACGGTGTGCGTTGTAATTGCTGTCATAAGGTGATTACTGTGTACGGGTTTGAAGAACATGCCAACGAAGGTCATGTTAAGGAGCCATATGCCCACATCTACTTAGTGGATTGGGGATGTCATCTCTTGGGTTGGATTTATTACAAGGGATTGCTGCGTCCGGAAGAACTGGCACGCTGTGGATTTAACCTTGTTGAGCCTCGGAAAGATGCTTCTGACTTGAATGATGATGCCTGTATGATTTGCGCTGATGGGGGTGACTTGATTTGTTGTGAGAAATGTCCCTCTACTTTTCATCCAGATTGCATGGGCATGAAGGTTAGATTTTGCTCATTTGTTGTTCGTATTATTATTATTTTGCATAGATATCTGCAAAATCTTAAGAAATTGGAGTGAATGCAGAAAATACCGCAAGGAGAATGGCGGTGTCCTTTCTGCATTTGCAAATTTTGTGGTACTGGCGGGCCAGGTGATTTGCACGAATGCAAACAATGTCAAAGGAGATGTAAGGTTTTACACTTGCTTAATTTCTTTGTGATAAAAGCAGTAATTGAGCTACCTAGCTGATGTGAAAGAAAGAGAACTGCTTCTTTACTCACTAACACACGTAAAATTTCAATGTGGAAATTAATTGACAGTACATCATTAGAAAGCACATTTTGAAATAGCACTATTTGGATAGTGCCGAAGTTCTAAGTTCTAACTTATATTCTTGATACAGATCACCTGGACTGTATTAATTCTCCAAGACAACCGTCTAGTCCTGATTCACCAACCAAATTTTGTGGGAAGAGTTGTGAAGAGGTATTTGTGAATTCTTTATTACTCACATTCATGGGCATTCTTCTTTTTCAATTTAATATACCTTAATGCATGCGTGTATGCTTTAATTTCGAAAAGGAATTTGTGAACAGGTTTTCTCGGAGATCCAAGAGAAGCATTTGGGAGTCCGAAAAGAGCTTGCTGATGGATATACCTGGAGTCTTGTCCAGATGAAGCTAGATCGGGACCCACATTCGAATGGGGAGTTTTTGCATGAGATAACAATAGGCAACTCAAAAGTTTCTGTAGCATGGACGGTCATGGAAGAAATTTTCATGCCAACTATTGACCGCTACACTGGTATTAACATCACTCAAAGTGTCATCTACAATCGGGAGTAAGCACTTTAGATCCTTCCGTTAAATCTTTCTGTCACTCTTGTTCATTCAAGAAAATGCATACACATAGCCTTTTCCTTCTTCTAAATTCTCTCTTTCAGGTCTAACCTGAGGCGGGCAAAGGGCCAAAATATAGAAACCCCCAACCACTTTTTTTTTTGTGAATAGAAATCCCAAGCTTGAAAGGGACATCATCTAACAGGCTTTAAAACGACGAAATGGGTACCATATCTTCTTTGTACAAATATAACGGACTACTAATTTTATTAAGCCCGTTAATACACCATAGGGGTGCGAAGAATCCATTAAGCACATAAACAAGGGCAGAATTATGCAATTTTATTTTTACTAATTAAATGACTGTAAATGATAAGCTAGCTGTCCATTACTTGTTATGCTTCAAGATTCCAGATTTTTTACAGCTGAACACTGTAAATNGGGGGGGGGGGGGGGGGGGGGGGGGGGGGGGGGGGGGGGGGGGGGGGGGGGGGGGGGGGGGGGGGGGGGGGGGGGGGGGGGGGGGGGGGGGGGGGGGGGGGGGGGGGGGTGGAAGTCCAGGTGATAAACATGGAAAATTAACGTATAAAAAATAATAAGAATTGGTTATGACTTACGATACCATGGTAATTGGTTATGAAAATTAACGTATAAAAAATAATAAGAATTGGTTATGACTTGCGATAGCATGATTTGCTTCTTTATTATTAGTATTTGTATACTAGCTTATGCATTTAATTTGGGTTTCTATGTTAACCAAGGTCAATGCTCTGTTTCAGCTACTTTTCGTACCAAAGAAAATTTGGCAAAAATTGAATCCGCTAGTGCCTGGTGCTTGTGGGTTCTTTAAATTGAACAAGAAAATATTTTATACTTAAGATAAGGACTAGAAAGCAGAAAAGAATTTACGTTAAAAACTCAAGTAACATAGCATTAAAAAAATATCTCAGAGAATGTTCCAGATTTCTTATTTTTATTGCTTAAAACAAAATGTTACAATTACATTCAATTTATACTCACTGCTTAGGCATCATTATTGTAACTAATTTATAACTAACTAAAATGATTAATACGAGCTAAGTTTCAGCTACGGTTGCGTTTGTTGTTTTATCTAAAATTTTAATAGGTCTTAATTTAGTTGAAATCTGAATAGGTTCTGAATAAAGATGCCCGAATAACTTTTTTTTTTCTTTTTCAATATTTGAAGAGAAAAATTTAAAAGTTCGTAGTTTGACATAAATATCCTTTTAAGTGGTGCATATATTTGTTCTTCACAATTTATAATTTTTACAGGTTGATTAGTTTGGTAGCATTAAAAAGATCTATCATTATTGATCTTAATTTAATTTTGTAATAAAAGATGTAATTATAACATCAACTTTTATGATAAAGTTAATACTGTTGTTTTATTTTTTATTCATCACAATAAACATAATTTAATAACATTTCAGTTTAGTTAATGTTATTATGTGAATAAAAAATTAAAGTAATTAAAAAAATAACTTCAAGAATAATACAAAAATATTAGTTTATACATAATATTAGAAATACATGAATTGTTAAGGGTATTTTTGAGATTTGAAATTAAAATTTTCCATTTAGACTTTAGATAAAAGTGGACTTTTTCTAATTTTTCTATTAATATAAAATTGTCTGACAATAAGTGATAAGTTAAAAGACAAACAATCTAAAATAAATAAATATCTAAAAAAACGTTAAATTAAGATTTCAGACTAAAAAACAAACAACACTTAAGTGTACACAATGAATTATAACAAATTCAACAATTTATGCTGAGCTGGCAGTTGAGCTGTCACTTTGCTTACTATCATGTGACATCATAGACTTTTTAATCTTTCTCACCTTTAGCTTCTCCTTCTTTTAGCCACTCGGCCTTTGGCCGAGTGGTGAGAGCTGCTGCTCTCCAACTTGGAGAGCAGCAGTTCGAACCCCCACAATGCATGTGGGGGTGTTTCCTTCCTCAAATAAAAATTGAGTGAAGGCAGTCTGCTTCCTTGCCCCAGTGCGAGAAGTAGACATCCCTCGAATATTTGAGAGGGTTAAAATCTGGGCAGCACTCCATTAGATTTGATGTATGTTGGTCCCAGTTATAGTCTGATTTGTACATATCAGTTATATTCTCATGTAATATGAGTTGTAATTTGAGCAATAGTCTCATGTAAAAAAAAAAAAAAAGCTTCTCCTTCTTTTACTTTGTACAGTGAGCTTCCTTAACATTTTGCATTATCTTTGATGACAAGCACACTTTTCTTTGAGAGGCAGCCGAAGATAAAACAATGTGTAATTAAAATTTTGCCTTGTAATTAATTAATTAAAATTAAAACACAGTGTACAAATGATAAAAATTTTAAAAAGATGAAATTTTAACATTAGGTCAACAGAGGGGGTAGACGACAAGACGTCTATTTTAAAATCAATCAGACACGTCTATTTTAAAATCAATCAGACGAATCGTCGTAACGATGATGATGTCGGTCCATAGATTTGACGACAGGACGTCTGTAGGAGAGAACTAAGGCGACACGTCATATAAATAATAAGAATAAAGACGATAGTCGTCTACGGTTTCAAGAAAGAAAGGACAACTTTTCGAGACAAAGCTTGCGAAATTATGACGGTCGCCGACTTCTCTGCAAGGCCGGCTTTAACCAATTGGGGGCCTTAGGCGAAATTTTATTTTAGGCCTTTTGATGTTAAAATATCAAATCTCACAAAAACATTAAACACCTCAAAAAATTCTCACAACAACATCAAATAGCTCAAACTTTAACTATATTCAATAATATCTTGAATTACAACAATTATTAACAAGATTCCAAAAAAAAATAATAGCCAGAAAGATATCTATTTATTTCCACACAAATATTAACTAACTTTGTCTTCCACAAATTCCATCTCCTTAAGATGCTCTAAAACTTCATAAGCTACAACCATAATCTTCCTGTGAACTTTAAATCATTAATCCTACCTACTATGATCCTTGCTGCAAGCCATCACTAATGCAAATTACTAATCAATTAAATTTTATTCTTCTTGCTTTTTGAGATGCAAAATTATTAATTAAAATCTTATATTCTAATTTAGCTAACAAATTTTTTTCAATAGCTAATATAGCTAATCCATTTAATCTTTCTTGTGACATTGTAGTTCTTAAATAAGATTTTATTAACTTCAATTTAGAAAAACTTCTCTCAGCAGAAGCAACAGTTACAGGTACAGTCAATAATATTCTATAAGCAACAAATGCATTTGGAAAAGAATCTACTTTTTTAATATAATTAAGTATATCAAGTGGACTATTTCTTTCCATGTGTAAAACTTCTTTTAAGACTTTTAACTCTGAAAACAAATCTAATCCATCAATATCAGAAAACATATCATATTTCAAGATGTTTTCAAGATTAATACAATAACTTTTTAAGCTTTCATCATCTAATGATTTTAATTTTTCAAAATTAAATAAAAATCCAAAAATATTTTCGTAGAATTGAAACTGCTCAAATCTATTGGTGATTGAAGAAATAGCTTGATCTACTATATATACAAAGTAATCAATTCTAAAAGAATCTTCGGGAGATAGAATTTTCTCTTCATTATTATTCTCGCCAAATTTATTTTTTCTACGAATTATACGTTTTTCATGAAATTTTGGTTCTATTTCCATTTCATTTGCAATCTCTTTAACTAAAATCACAGCAGACACAAAACCATTTTCTCTGTAATTCTCAAAAAAGGATGTAAGACCTTTTAGTTGATTTATGGCAACATCAATTTGCATATCTTCCTTTTGTAAGCTTTTACTAATAGTGTTCACAGCAAATAATTTATCATACCAAATAATCATGCCTAACAAAAATTCAAAGTTTTCCAATTCATATGTTGCTAAACATTTAGCTTCACTTTTTATTTTAGGATCTTCACTAACTTCTGCTAATTCGAGTAAAGCATCTCTAATTTGGGGAGCTTGAAATCTTATTGCTTTGACACTTTCTATGCGACTTTCCCAACGTGTTTGTGACAATGATTTAACAGTTAAATTAGGTATATTATCTTGTAAAATTTTCCATCTCTTAGGTGAAGAAGAAAATAGTGAGTAAACACGTTGAACAACTCCAAAAAATGAAATAGCCTTAGGACAAGAATTAGCCATATCACAAAGCACTAAGTTAAGACTATGACAACCACATGGTGTATAAAATGCTCTAGGATTTATATCTAATAATCTTTTTTGTACACCTTGATTTTTTCCTTTCATATTAGATCCATTATCATATCCTTGTCCTCTTACATCATTAATATCAAGTTCAAGAGTTTTAATTACATCCACAAGTTCATTAAAAAGACCCTTTCCAGTGGTATTATCAACTTGTAAAAATCCTAAAAAATATTCTTCTACCTTTACTAGATTTGTTGAAATATCCACACATCTTAATATAAGAGACATTTGTTCTTGGTGGCTTGCATCTGGAGTACAATCAAGTATAACTGAAAAGTACTTTGCTTCCTTAACTTTGTTAACAATTGATTTTTTTTTTTCAAGTGCTAGCATTAATATGAGTTCATTTTGTATGTTATGTCCAAGATAATGATCATGAATTTCACCGGTTTTAATACGTCGAATATGTTCTTGCATTGTTGGATCAAACTCTGCAATCATTTCAATTAAACTTAAAAAACTCCCATTTCTCTTTTCATAGATCTTCTCATTTTTTCACGAAATACTAAATTATTTTTAGCAAGATTTTTTACAACAACAATAATTCGTATTAATACTTTTTGCCAATGTTCTTTTTCCTTGTCAATTCATTCTTGAACATCTTTATCAATTATTTTTCTTTTCGATAGTCTTGCTTCTAAATCAACCCATGCATTCATATTAGTTATATGTTCATTGGTTGTTTCATGACTTTTAAGTTTAGAATTAAGATTTTTCCAATCTCTTGTTCCTTCATCACTAAGCTGATTTTTGCTACAACTTGTATTGAATAATTTGCAACAAAAACAATATACTTTGTTAAAATCTTTTGAATATATTAACCATTTTCTATCATGTTTTTCTCCATTTGTTAACATTTTAACATAAAATGCAGTAGAGAAATGCCTAGAATTTTCATCTTTTGGGAAAGTTATGTTATTCTCTCTAATTGGGCCTTTTTCTACTAAAAGATCTCTTAGCTTTGTATCAACATTTTCCCATCTTCCTGGATCATAAATATTATTTGGAACAAATAAATTTTCTACATCAACTTTGTCCGCATTTTTATTTTTATCATCTTCAATATTGTTTATTTCATTCACCGTTTCATCATTATTTAATTCATTTAAACTTGGTTGTTCAATAACTAATTCTTCATTTAAATCTATATCTTTTTTTACTAGTTGTGACAAATTTATCAAGAGCTCCTTTTTGAGATTGGACTAACTTTTCTATTTTCCTCTTTTTTTTTTCAATTTTTCATATCCCGATACATATTTTCTAGTTGACATGCTTTTCAAATAAAAAAAAACAAATAAACAAACACAATTTTTTTTTCTAGATTATTCAAGCCAAAATCAATACAAAAAATAAAAAATAAATTAAATTTAAAAAGGATAAGAACAGTAATAATAAAAATAGAAAAAATAGAATGATAGCACCTGGATTTGAGTCAATTGACTCGTTGAGATGAAGATGATGATGGCAATGAATTTTGTAGAGAAAGAGAAGAGAGCACAAAAACTTTTTGCTGAAAATAGCTTTGATTCAATGTGTATCGGTTTATAGACAATGAGCTTTTAAATGTATTTTAATAGAATAGCAAAAGTTAGTTCTAAAAATCTAACGTTACTAATTTTAATAAGAGTTTTTTTTTGGAAAGGGAAAGCATTGATTTTTTTTTGGAAATACTAAAAGAAAGTAAAGAAGTAACGTTCAAAATCATTATTATAGCATAAAAATATATCTTATATTTAAGGTAAAGATGATTAAATAAGAGAGATAATTATGAATGTGAGTAATGATAGGGTAAAGCCTAAAAATTAGGCTTTTTTTACTGTACAAAAAATATATACGTAATTTAATTTTTTTGAATCTTAAAAAAAATTAATTATATTAATTAATAAATAGATACCAAAAATCGGGGCCTTCCTAAATACGGGGCTTTAGACAACTGCCTAGTTCG
Source organism: Citrus medica (assembly GCA_002013955.2). Lineage (NCBI taxonomy): Eukaryota > Viridiplantae > Streptophyta > Magnoliopsida > Sapindales > Rutaceae > Citrus > Citrus medica. The sequence goes on along the minus strand of MKYO02001339.1, from coordinate 180,865 downwards.
CCTAGCATTAAAGCCGCCACTGTACGTTAACACAATTTAGCCTCGTGTGTTTTTTAGTGATATTTCTAAAATATTGCAATAATATTATAAACCAAATTAAGACTTTAAGGCCTTAAAATTTCTTAGAGTTTAAGACTTTAAATTGGTATATAATAATACTATAATATTTTAGAAAATGTATAAAAAAAGGTTAAAAGTGATTTTTTAATTAAAAAATATCAAGAGCTGGTATATTATTTTTTAGAGATTTAAAAGTGATTTTAAAAAGTTGAAGTAAATTTTGGTGTTTGGCAAAGTTTTTGAAAAATTACTTTTGTCAAGATCACTCTATCTCATAGCAAATTCTAAAAAACAAAAAATAGTAGCTTTTTAAAATCCGATTTTAAAAATTACTTTTACACTTATTACAATTCCATATATATTCTCACATATATTAAAATTTAAAATTATCCTTATTCAATTAGGAAATAAAATCAAGAAATTTAAAGAGATAAATATTATTATATATACACAACAAAAATAATATTCTATATATATTTTTATTAACAATCATTATTACAGTAATATAACAATAAGATTTATTAAATACATACAACTCTTTTTAGAACTCTTACTATTCTTTTGATATAAATTTTATCAAATATCTAACTGATTTTCTTTAGATTATTTTCACAACCCAGTCAGCAACAATTGTTTTAAAAGCTAATGTATTACTAAATTGGTATTAGATTTTGTTAAAAGGAGATATAATAATAAAAATTTCGAATTAAGACTTGAGATTCTTCACACAATTAATAAATGAATTGAATTAATTTGACATAATATGAAGATGGTAGGACACCAACATGATCCGCCAATCCAACTAAAATGATTCGTAAGTGAAAAAAACCTAAAAGTCACCGATAAATCAATCTTAAATTAAATATCACTTTAATTGGCCACTTAAAAATAAAAGTATTGACTATTATCTTTCTTCGTAAAAGAATTAAGGCACTAAAAAAGCCAATGCTTCTATAAATAATACTTCCAAAAAAAATGTTATAATACAATTGATAAAATATATCAATATTTTTTAATTAAAAAAATATATTAATGTTAATTGCATAAAGTTAATGCTTACATGACAACTAAAATGTCTCCATGAAGCTTATGAACTGCTAAGAGCCGTTGGATTATAAAGTAATTACTGAAGAAGACCAAACGGTGCAGTCAAATGCAGCTAAGTAAACACCCAGTTCTTTTTCATTTTATAACACCCAGTTCATTTTCATTTTATTTTAATTTTTCAGCATGTAATTTCTCATGCAAGTTGTACTAATTCTCTACTGAAGCGAGGCAACGCATTACCCAGACTCACACAACAGGAAGAGTGTTTCTTGAAAAGAGAAAGGACTAAGAAAAATTAGTGCTCTTATTCTGCTCTGCTTTTAAAGACTAAGTAAGGATTAAGAAAAAGTCACAAAAATTTCTTCGTTTCTTTCTTTTTCTCTTTTTTTCTTTTTCCTTTTTAATTGTTGCTTGATAATGATCATACCCATTTAATGTTCTTTTGGTTTGCGGTTTATGCTCACTGTTAGGGCTTTTCTAACGTTCACAATCAAAGCACATTGCTCTGTTCCAATCGCTAGACAACTCAAGAAAAAGAAAAAGATTCAGGAAATTAAGATCTGGTAAGCTTTGGGTTTCTTATTTCAATCTTTATTTTTGCTTCGTAGATTGGGCCACTGTTTGGCTTCTGTGAAAGTTAAAAGGAAATTGTTAAAAGGAAGTGAAAGCAACAAAAGAAACATCAGAGCATATGGGTATTTTTCTAATTGTTAGTTGTTAACGTGTGTGTTAAGAAACGTGATCGTTAAAAATGTGGTCACATGTTCAATTGATGTACCTATTTGTATATTGTGAATTCGAAAGATTCTGGAAAATTTGTAGTTCTTCCTATCTTTATTTTTGTTTCAAAGGATTGGTGTACTGTTTGGCTTCCGGGAAAGTATAAGAAAATTGTTTAAGAGGAAAAAAAAAAAAAGACAACAACAAAAGGAGAATCAGGCTTTTGGGTATTTCCTTTTTGTTAATTGTAAGTTGTTCACGTGTGCGGCAACAGAGGATATGAAGATAATTGTTTTTCCAAATGTGTCCACATGTTCAATTTATGTAGGCATTAGTTATTGTTGAATTCAAATCTGAATTAGTGTGTGGGGTTATTGTCCAATCAATATTTTGTAATTCTGCATGCATTATTTATTGGTACCATATAAGCCCAGGGTTAGTCTTTAGAAAGCAGCTTATAATTTGCCTAGGTATTTTAAGATCAAAGGTTTCCCCATACTTGATTGAATTAAACCGGCAATATTGTGTTGTTGTATATGATGATTTTTATTTAAGAAATGTAATTATATATGCAGATGTTTCAGAATGGAGATGATAATATTTTCTCAATATTTTTGGGTATATGTTTGTAAAATTAGAGAGCCTACAAAGTCTGAGGCGCATTTATGGTATTTTGGTGGCATATATGCTGCAATTCCCTCTAGTTATTGCATCTCAAATCCCAATCAATAATAAAGTTCTATTTTAAAGAAATAAAAATATTGAAAAATCAGTAAGTGATTTATCAGAAGGGAAGAGTTTAATGGGGAACATTATTTAAATATTTCACTCCTACTTAACTTCTTAATTAACCCATTAACAAATTAATGTAACAAGCATTAATCAGCTATATATATAAGTAGAAACTTTTTCACAAACCCTAATTCCTTCCACTAAAAGGATTCGTTAAGCTTCTCTATTAACTACTAAGGTACCTTCTTAATTTAATTAATTCTTTTACTTTTTAACATGCATTGTCCTACTAGAAGCAAGAAAACTTGATGGAGCAATCCATTGTTAATGTTAATAAGCAATATCCTTTACTTCAAAACTTTAAACTTCTAACATGTTCAGTTTTTTCACCATGGAATGTACACAAATTTGCAGAGGCAATAAGATGATGAGCAGCACAAGCAGAGATGATCATCGCGATGATGATGATGATCTTAATGGTGTTTACTCACAGTTTCGAGCTTTCGCTCTAGCTGATTTAAGAGGTGCCGCTGTGGCTTTTCTCAAGGAAGTGAGGAAGAGATTTCGAAAGCAACATGATGGTATTTTTGTCAGATTTTGTCAGCTCTTGAGTGATTTCACCACAAGCAAAATCGACCGTGATAGTCTTGGAGTGGAAGTAAAAGAGTTGTTTAAAGGGCACGATGACTTGATTCACAAGTATAATGTGTTTGTGCGCAATGAAGCAGATGATGAGGAAGATGGTGCTGGTGGTCGTAGTGATCATGATGACGACGACAATCACGAAACAGTAAATACACTTGTACCCGCGATTGATTTAGTGAAAAAGGTGAAGGCACGTTTTCAAAACGAAGAACAAGTCTATAAAAAGTTCTGGGAACTGTTGGCGGGAATTCGAGGAGAGCGGTTCATGTTGCAGGAACTGAAAACGGAGGTTGCTAAGCTTTTTGGGGATGAGCATGGCGATTTGTATGAGGACTTTGAGAGATATGTAGCACAGTGTAGAGAGCAGAAGCATGTTATAAAATCAATTCAAGATCTTGATCTCTCTAAATGCAAACAAGTTTCTCCTAGCTACTGGCGTTTGCCAGAGTACTATTGGATGCCGCTGGCTAGCAATAGCTCAGAGATCGGTGACCAAGTTTTGAATGATAATTTAGTGTGTGCGAGTACAGGAACTGAGAGGAGTTCTTTCAAACAAAGACGAAGAACAAAGCAAGAGGAGGTGCTGTTTAAATGTGAAGATGATAGATTTGAGCTTGATCTGTTGTTGGGGTGGATGCATTCAGCTGCTGAGAATGTAGAGAAGCTGATGATCAAGATTGATGATCAGAATCAAGACGATGAGAAGAGTTCTAAGATCGACATTGAAGGGCATTTGGGAATTAGTGATTTGAGGTGCATTGAGCGCTTGTACGCGGAGCATGGCCTTGATGTGATAGACAATTTGCATAAAAATCCAGAAACAGGATTGCCTGTTATATTGAAAAGCCTCAAGCAGAAGGTAGAAGAGTTGGTGGAGCGCCGTTCGGATTGTAATAAGATTTGGGCACATGTTTGTACTAAAAATCATGACAAGTTACAGGAGATGCAACGTGAGTTAAAGAACTCGAAAAGAGAAGATTTAGTGGCTAATGAAGAGAAATTGCAGAAAGAGGAAGAGATGAATTTGGATGTCGGTGGAAATAAACAATAAATTGTTCTCAATTCAGAAACTCAACTCTCTGTTACCCAAAACGTACGAAGACTGATGAAATGTTTTCGAAACATATTTGGGTTATGTTCAGTTTTTACAAATAAAATTTTAATGATCTTGCGAACCTATGCGTGTATGATCATAATTATGGTCAAGTGCCATGGCCTGTGGCCTCTGTAAGTCATTGTCATCGGATAGGTCGTGGCCGCGTATGGAAGACGTTTGCAAAGGATTCTGAACCTGGAATGAAGGCATCTTCAGATTCCGGACTCAGAATGAAGCATCTGAGGAGGGTTCTCATCGAATATCAGAATCCTGGCAAAGGATTCGTGTTGGACACCGGCGTCATTAGCCAAAGATTGTTCATCTGTGATGAAGCATCAACGGGGAGTTCGTATTGCACGTCAGAATCCTCCACGAAGGATTCATGTTGCAGAATGGAAGTCATCAGCTAAAAGATCATTCATCTGTAAAGGTCTCCAGCGGCATATTGAAACTGTGTTTATTAACAACCATTGCACGTTTGATTTCTATTATATGCTACCCAAATGTTCAATAAGTTTACAGATAGCTTCGCATCAATCAACAATGCTAAGTGTTATTTTAGGCTATTTTCTTTGTCCAAATTTAAAGAAGAATATATAATTCAAACTCTATTTGTATATTTGTGCTGAGCATAATCACTCTGTTTTCCCTCCCTTGCTAATTTATCATGCTGTCCTCTTTTGTGACTCCTGCTGCATCAACTGGATAGAAGTTTCAAGATATAAAAATGCAATTGTTTACTCAAATAACACAACTGTGGATTATTGTTTGATGTTTGTTTTTATCTTTACTGGTTACCATATTTTGGCCTCAACATTTAAAATCCTTGCATATAATGACATAAAATGAAAAGTTAGAAGAAAAAGATTCGAGCATTGTCCTGGTTCATGCAACAAAAGTATGGACAAATAATCAATTCCAAAACTTTGGCATGGACTGAAAGAATCCACAATATAACATGTATGTTTAAAATGCTGGCACTAAACCACATAAAAAGACTAGCAAGTAACGGATACATTGTAGTTGAACAATTTGCATGATGAATCCACAACATAACATGTATGGTATTTGGAGTTTAAAACCCATTTGAGTTTGAAAGGATGAATGTAAATAAGAACCAACATTTACCATGTTCACCTGAGCACTGATCACCCAAAAAGGGGGATAAGAAAAGCAGAAAATGTCAAGCACCTATAACCTCACAACAACATATCCATGTGTGCTGCTCACAACCTTGGTCTAATAATGCCTCAAGCTGGTAATTCAAGCTTTGCATTGTTCTTCCAGCTGCAAAAAATAAGGGAAAGATCAATATCAATGTAAACATCACACATGTTTTAATACAATTTGGAAAGAACAATTCACTTACCTTTGAAAGTAATAGTAAAAGAAATCTGCGTAGAGCAATGTCTGAACAAGCCCTGCTATCCAAGCTGCGAGAGAACAATCATGTAAATAAGGTGCTTACATGAGTATAACCAACTTATTGTCAGAAATCAATACCTCTTCCAAACCCAATGAAGCGAGAAATTAAAATAAATAAATAAAAAGAAAGGAAAGAGAGAGAGACTTTTGAAAAAGTGTGACAATAAAATAACATCAAAATAGCAAGTGTGTATACGGTTGCAAAAGCTCGCAAACAAAGAACAAGGGAGTAAGGGAGAACGGGAGAGAATCATACTTATCCAATGGATGTAGTGATCCTCAGTGAAATAGCGATAAATCCAGTTTAATATGTACAACGCTCGGTATGCGCTGCACTAGGAGAAACAACAAAGATAAGATACCATATTCAACCTAAAGAAAAGAAAACTGCTTGCAGAGTAGATAAGAGAAATGAAAACACTATTTAGCATACTGCAGTAACTATTGGATGGTCAAATATCAATAGTTCGGACATAATCAGTCGCATCATGCTCTCACAACTTTATATACTTTTGCAGGACAAATAACTATGGTACTAAAATGGAAATGACCAAATATGACTACAATTTCTTCCTATTTATCACAAATGCCAAATAAGACAAGGTATACGGATAAACCTGTTATAGAAGACCGAACCTAAGTGATTAATGAGATAATTGGCTGTAATAAAGAATGCCCGTGTGTAGCAGACATGCAAATTCAACACATTGCAAAAATAAGGGTGAACATCAAACAGGCCCACTTTTACTAGTTTTGTACAACTGGAAGGACACAAGCAAATAGCGGGATATAATACTACTGATCAATAAAACTGGATATTAGTTATTTAAGAACAAAATGTTATGGTCAGAAAATTTTCCATTGCAAAATGAAAAGCCATATCTGAAGTGATACATGCAAATCATAGAATAGAGTCAATACTGTTTCTGACATAGTTGATATAAATTCTGAACAACATAATTCTTTACCTTTTCTTTCCCCAAATCATCAGTAATATGGAATATGATCAATTGCAATTCATGTGAAATGAGTTTTAACACAGGAATTTAAACAAGGAAATGTGCTTTAACACACTTTCAAAATAATTTTTTTGTTGGCTCACTTCAACTGTAAGTAAGATGCGAGCTGTTAGCATCCTTGATTAACGAAATGGGGCCTAAGATAGTACAGTAATCTGTCATGCCATCTGTTCTTTTACTGAATTAAGTGTTTGTGAGTTTAATCTCCAATAAAAGATTCCGTTTTCCAGAAAACTTTATTACCCTCAATACCTATCTTGTTCTGACAGTAGTACATTCATTCAGAAAAGAAAATGATTTTGAAAGCATTTGAAGAAGCCAACTAAACACTAAGACTAAAACAAGAAATTAGAGAATAGGAGAACATAGTTCTGATTGCATATCATCATAGTCAGATAGTAAGGAGTACCAAAGAAGGACATAGGAAAATCTAAAATTGACTACATTCCCTCAGAATAACACTATCAATACTACTTGAAAGAAGTATAATAAATTAAAATAATTGGATATCAGATGAGAATTCTAAAGGCCTAACAATATCACGATTATAAAACTTCAATCCAACAGTATAACAATAGCACCGAGATGGGAATAAAAATCATAAATCAGAAGACACCATGCGATATCATATTAAAGGCCCCCCAAAAAAAAAGTACCTCATTGATCACAAAATTATTAAAAAAAAAAACACTATCTCGTCAAATACAAAATTTAGAACAATATACCCGAGGAGAAAAACATATTGTCCTGTCAAGTTATCGATATTTCTTGTTCTCTGCAACAATACAAGCTGAGGAAGTATGGCAACGGCTTCTAAATATAGAGAAAATGTCCACATTACCTGCCCAACAACTCTATTAGATGAGAAAGAGTGGTGGAAAAAGGCAAAAAAAGAGGGAAAAGATTAACTCGTTGACTACATAATGGGTGGTAATTTACATATAATTACCAAACACTGCTTCTAAGTAAATTGACGTAAATATTTCAAATCAGAAGAATATGCGAGCAACTGCAAGGAGAATCACAGAAATATCCAACAATTAAATGTAAAGTAATACCTCTTTAAAGGTAAACCTCTCATTTATAAGTAAGGCCAGAACCAGGCAAGGCAGCACGATAAACCAATGGCGAAATGTGTCTTGGTCCTTATCATAAGATCTATGAACAATCTTGTGGCGCTTTATGTACCAAACAATTGAGAAAGAGCTCCCCAGGAATATTAACTTCATTATAGTATTATAGAATGAAATGTAATTTGTAAATATATCCAAGTAGCGAGTAGCAAAGACGAGAGCGTAGAGTTCCTGAGTCTTCAGGGATATACCTACATAAAGCATAGAAGTAGAAACCTATGGAGTACACCAAATTAAGAGTAAAACACAGCTTTATTATAGTCATGAGCCCAAATAGAATCTTATTTGAAATGTTAAGACACCACAATGGTTGGAAATGGACCAGCAATAATGGTGAAAATGGCAAGCCAACATAAAATACTTATCCAAAATAAACAAAATTTACATAAAACACCAAAGATCTTAGTCATGTAACATCAGGGTTTCTACAAAAAGCTTGTGCCATTAAAAATTGATAAACAAAGAAATACTATCCTCAATAACATCTCAAAAGATGTGAATGGTAAAGAAGTAACAGAAAGCAATGTTGCAATTATAATAGCACAAGCTATATTAAATAAATATTAGCTGCTCTGGCTTATATGATTCGTAATTTCTATGCATGGCAACCTCTCTTGGTAGTCTGATGAACAATTTTGCACCAAGCACGTTTATTCCCAATCTTAGGGACGTCTTTGGAATACCGTAACCCAGATCCTCTACCAATTTAACCAACATAACTCTAATAACTCCAATTAGATACTGAGGAATAGCTCAGAAATCTTACTTTAATCGTCACTTGCAAGCTGACTAGCCTAGTTTATGTAATGACATGATAATTGAGACTTGCCCTCAGCATACTGAGCTTAGTCTAAGGCGGATAATTGGCCATGGAAACAAGAATTAGAGAGCGTTTTCAAAAAAAAAAAAAAAAAAAAAAAAAAAAAAAATTCAGCTGCTATATTATTAATCTTTTTTTTTTGCTTTATTACTACTTTTGTATAGCGTTCATGTTAGATTCTGTTGGCAGATTCTCCTCGAGAAAGGGGGAAAAAGTTCGCTTTTTTTTTTTTTTAAAAAAAAAAAAAAAAAAAAAAACTACCGAAGGAAAAGCAAATATCAAAATTAGACACAAACCCACCAAAATTTAAAGCTCTAGTACTTCAAAAACAACAAATGTATAAAAATCATATAGCAACCAGATACCAAAAATCTCATTTTCAACTATTTTCATAGCTATTATACAGATTAGACAATGTAAGATTAAAAAAAACCAAAAATATTTTAAAAAAAACCACATGAAAAAAATAAATAAGGAATGAGGGTATGAAAGTACCAGCACAAGATTTGATGGTGTGGATCTTGAGGAGCAAAACAAGGACGCTGGCCAAATGGGTCATGTCCCCTGCTAACCTGAATATATTCATTTTTTTTTGTTTTTCCTTACTTCTTTTTTTTTTGGAAAAATGTAATATTACAAAGTGTTTGGATCACCGGAATGTGATTTTTGGTAAATGTAAAGATGAAATTTCCTCAGATCTCCGGTTGATCCAACAGCCAGGGGAAGCTTTTCTCGACAGTTTTGCCTCTGGTTTTGGTGTTTTTGCAATTTAGCCCATTTCTTCTACACGATTTTAGGAGGAATGACAAGTGATTGGGCTTCGTATTAGGCTTGGGCCTATAACTCAGATGATATATGAATATTTAGGTGGAGCTACTCAAAAACCTCCATCTTTAAATAGCCCCAAAAGTACTTTTAACCAGATGATTTTTAAGTAATTATTTTTTGCAGACCACCAAATTTAAATTTTAAAGAAAATAAGGAAAATAAGGGATTTGAAAATCAATTTTATGTCTTGCCTTGTTGCCCACCCCTACTTAAAAAAACATAATAATGCTTTTGCACCTATTTAAAATCCTTGTAAACCCATTTTTGTAATCATACGCCTCTATTGCTAGCGAAAATTATGTAAAACAACAGTAATGATTAAAATATACTTACACCCATATATTATGAACTGTCCACCTTTTAAATCTTGATTTATGATATAATTAATTTTTTAATAATATCAAAATAATTATATGACAATGAAGTAATAAATTACCCAAGTTTATTACTAAAAGTATATTTGAAATTTAATTAACTCAATTATAATATTTTGTCATTTTTTTTATAATTTTAACAAAGGTAAAGATGTAAATATAATAACTGGTATTTGATAATAGTTTCAAAGGGGTGTTAGGAGTTCAACTTAAAAGTTTTTTTTTTTTAAATAGTAGTGCTAAATCATGTCATCATGTCACGTCTGTGTTGTGTCAAATTTAATATAAACCAAATTCAATCTATTTATTAAACGTGTCTAATCATGTTAACACACTTAATGCCGAAAAAAATTAAAGTTAAGTTAAACCATGACAAATATGTGGTAAAATTATTCTTAAATGGCTTAGAAATGGGTTGATATGCTCTAAATATGTTTATGACATTGATAATTATTTGTGTCATAAGCTAGTTCTTTGAGATCTCTTGACATGAAATGACATTATTAATAAATATGTTGACACGAACACGATAGGACTTATGATTGTATCAATGCTTATCAACTCGAATATAAAAAATTCACATCATAGTTGTATCCTGTTATTGTGCCATGACCTATTTTATTTCTTCTAGTTAAATCTTAATTGATTTGTTGTTAAAATTGTTAATTGTCATTAATGAAGTTGAGTCAACTTTTTGTGTGTGTGTACGCGCGCGCATGTATTTGTATGTGTGTGTATTGAGAATGAAATAACACGCGAGAGAAGACACTCACCCACGAAAAACCACCTTAATTTGCGGGGCAACGTAAAGTCCTACAAAGCAACTTTAACATCCAAAACTATATTTAAAACTTGAAAACCGTTTCAAAAATCACATGAAAATGCTGTAGATTTTGGATTATACATAGTGCCATCACTCTTTTAGTCCAAAGTTTCTGGCTTTATTTGCCAAATTTTCCTTTCCTTCGGTTTTTCTTGGTCATTTGATTTAATCATTTGAGTCTAATACTTCTTCATCATCACTTTTGATCAAGCCCTAATGTATGAAATTTCAACATTTAAGTCTCAAATTATGTGAGAATTACCAAGTTAGTTATTAACTGCATTATTTAATTTAATTAATTTATATATATATATATATATATATATATTAATTATAATATGTTGGCAATCTAATTTTTTCCTCACTAATATGAACAGAATTCGAATCTTAAATCTCTTCAAGAGATATTACTAACTAAATTACCTGTCATAATTAAATCAATATTTAATTTTTAATGTTTAACATGATATGGTAATTATATACTGATAAACTGTCACAATAGTTGAGAATCAAAGTTTAAATTCCCAACATTTTATCTCTCCAAAATAGAAAATCTTCTAAAAGAAATGGACAACTTCAATTGAAGCCGCTAGTAAATAAAACAAAAAAAAATACAATAATTTTAAACTTACCGATTCATCACTTTTAGTAGATAAAAAATATTCGGATTTTTGCCATTTTGAATCTTTTAATATCACAATCCATAGGTATTGTTTAAAATATAAATTTAAGATCAATATTAATGGACTTCTTTTCAAATTTTATAAGATTCTTAAGATGGATAAAATAACAGAATTTAAAACTATAGTCTCAAACCTATTGAAATCGGCTAGTACTGATAAAATGATCATGAAATAAATAAATCAGATCAGTGGCTAAGGGGGACCAAATTGGGAGGAGATAAAAAGGCAACCTTTATTTAAATTAATTCTATATTTCCAAAAATTAAAAAAAAATAACAAAGAAGACTGAAGAACAATAGATACAATACAAATTTGGAATCAGTGCTGAATTGATATTTTTGTTAATTTTCAAAAGTTACAATTGATAGGTATTGAATGAGAATATAAAACTAATTAAATCATAATTGTATATTACTATACATACAGATGTGATAAAAAATTAGGCAAAATTGAACACACATTAATTCAACATTAAGTCTAAATGCATACAAGGCATAAGGTCCTCGCAGTTCATTTCTCCGATCTCCAAAATTCCTTGAGTTTGACTTTTCATTTGTGTAAACAGAAACGGCGGCTCAAAAAATGAGACAAATAATCCTTTTAGTAAACAAAAGTCAAATTAATATTTTACATTTTAAAAAAGAAAGAAAGAATGAACATGGACAAAAACGAGAAATGAATAGTCCAAGGCACGATTCTCGCAATTACATAAAATTATAAATTAACATGAACGGTCAACAATTTGAAAATGTGAAATTAAAATATTGAATTTGAAAGAGTTAACAACAATAATAGTAATGTGATTCCAACCAAAGACAGCCTATAACACTCTTTCTTTTGGTCAACGGCATTTAGCCTTCTAGAAGAAGAATAAAAACAAATTAAGTGTAAAATTAACGAAAATTTTGAGTAAAAAAAGGTTACTTACTAATAAATAAATAAATGATGTGACAATTAAAGTTTAAGAATTTTTTTTCAAAATAATATATTCAAATTACCTTCGGGATTGGGCAAAGTATGAATTGGTTCTTTGAACCCCCACCTTTCGGGGCGGTTCTTTTCATACTCAGCAATTGACCCATTATATATATATATATATTTTTCCTTTAAAGTTGTGTACATGTATAATATTTATTTTTATTAAGTTGCTTGTATGAGTCCATTTTTCTAGTTTTCTTCGGCCTACTTTCTAACAATATGAACCGAAATGATTAGATAAAAGAAAGTTTACACGGCCAAGGCCCCAGCAGCAAAGGAAAACAAATCATGAACTCCACTTTGGCAAACCAGAAAAGGAAGAAAAATGGCACAAAAAATAGTGAACAAATTAAAATAGTGGAGAATATGAGGGGATATTGTGTCAACTATGTTTCCTTTTACGTATTGATTAGAATTAAATATATTTTTGTTACATCCACTAATGAAAAACAGCATATTCCGTGGCACCTAAGAATAAAAAAAATTTCAGATTGTGTCCATAAAAGTATAATAATAATTTTTAAAACCTATACAAAACGACTCGTTTATTAACAGTATTATAAAGTGTTTAAGTCCCTTCGTATCCCATATATTATTTTAAATATTTTCATTTGAAGGTAGATATGAACTCTTGCGCATCCAAAGGCTCCTTCTCTCAGAAAAATCTTCTCATTTTCCCTCGTCACCTTTTTCTCTTTGCTCTCTATCTCTCTCATATTTTCCTGCACCTTTCATGCAAAACACTGAACCCTATTAAGGCATTAAATGGCTTCATCATCACTACCATCGATCTCATTGCCTGTAAATGTATTTGAACTCAATAATATTCTTTCACTTGTCCTAACGTTAACAATAACATCAATATTATTAGCCAATGGAGCTATGGCTATGGCTATTCCAACTACACTTGACGGACCCTTCAAGCCTGTTACTAACCCACTTGATGAGAGTTTCAGAGGAAACGCCATTGACTTGCCTGATACAGACCCTAGAGTTCAAAGAACAGTTGAAGGTTTTGAGCCTGAGCAAATCTCTGTCTCTCTTTCTTCAACCCATGACTCCGTTTGGATTTCTTGGATCACAGGTATATATCTATTCTTTTCTCCTAATTTTTTGACTTGTTTTAGTTCCACCCCGTTGTTTTAATAAGGAATTTGGATTCAGTGCTGATGTTTTAATAATTTCCTATCCCTCATACATTTATAATTAGTTTGAAAAGAGATTTAATTTCTTAAATATTCTAATCTAAGCCTGAATCCTTATCCTTCAATGCGATAGTGTTTTAGAAAGTTTGAGGGCAGACGAAGCTGAAAATAAGCTTGACTTTGTTATTATTTTTTTGTTTTTTAAAATAAGATTGACTTCGTTCTTATCTTTTTATTTGTTCTTTTGCTTGTGGATAACATATAAGATTGGAGTTTTCTGTTCTTGGAAGCAAAACAATAAAACAATGAAACTTTTGCTTTCAAAGTCGGAAAGCAAATTGTTTAGGCATGACGCATGAGTGGACCATGGCAGAGAGTCGGAGACTTTTTTATTTTGTTTTTGAAATTTGAGGTCAAAATTAAGCGACTTGCAGCCCTCAGATATTCCTTTTCATTGCTCATTATCGTTGTTCTAGATTAAGATAAGATTATCTACTTCATATATATATATATATATATATATTATTTATGCGAATACATTATTAAATCATATTATTTAATAATTTATCTGAATTTATTCTACTAAACCTTACGATTTATTAATGTTTCCTCATAAAAAAAAATGAGGACACTCTCTCTCTCTATATATATGCATATATTAAATTAAGGTGATTTTACTATTCATGTAGTTAGGAAAAGCAAGTCACTGGAAAAAAGAAAGACAAATGAATTGAAATTTGCTTGCTTGGGAACCTAGTTGCAGCCTTCTGATGTATATATAGATAAGAAAAATGTTCATCAAAATACATAATTAATAAGCTTGCATCTGCATAAAGCTGAAATTGAGAGGTTAACTCAAATCAAATTTGATATTTTGTCTTTGTTATTCAAATTTTGATTTTAGTGGCAGACTGATGATGTATATTGTTTGGATTAATGAATTTGCAGGGGAATTCCAAATTGGTAACAACATAAAACCATTAGATCCCAAAAGTGTAGCAAGTGTTGTTCGATATGGAACGCTAAGATCCCAATTGAATCGTAGAGCAACAGGCTATTCACTAGTTTACAGTCAACTTTATCCTTTTCTAGGCCTCCAAAACTATACCTCTGGAATCATACATCATGTTCGTCTCACAGGTATATATAATCTGATTCTTAACAAAATTCTGTTCCAGATTGATATGCAATTATAAAGAGCATCAAATTGTAGATATCTCTATCAGAATCCTTTACTAGTTATGTTCTTTGGCAGGTTTGAAACCTGACGCTCTATACCATTATCAATGTGGAGATCCTTCTATACCGGCAATGAGCGGTACCTACTGTTTTAGGACAATGCCGGATTCCAGTAGCACAAGTTACCCCAGCAGAATTGCAATTGTTGGAGATGTAGGCCTCACTTATAATACAACCTCAACAATCAGTCACATGATTAGCAACCGTCCTGATCTTATTTTATTGGTTGGTGATGTAACTTATGCCAATTTGTATCTAACTAATGGAACTGGATCCGATTGCTACGCTTGCTCGTTTGCAAATTCTCCCATTCACGAAACCTATCAGCCTCGTTGGGATTATTGGGGAAGGTAGAACTTCAAGTTTTTCAAATGTATATCATATTTTGATCAAATATGGAGGCATAGTTTAGCTCACGGTATCAATACTGGAAACATTTGCTTAATTGCTAACAGGTACATGCAGCCTGTATTGTCTAAAGTTCCAATAATGGTGGTAGAAGGAAACCATGAGTACGAAGAGCAGGCTGAAAATCGGACTTTTATTGCTTACACTTCTCGATTTGCATTCCCATCCAAAGAGAGTGGATCCTTGTCGAAATTCTATTATTCTTTCAATGCAGGTGGGATACATTTTATAATGCTTGGTGCTTACGTTTCCTTTGACAAATCAGGTGAAAATCAAAATTTCCTTCTTGTTGTGTATATGATATTACTCCAGCTAAGCCCGATCATAAATTACGTAGGTTAGATTTTGACATTTCTATATATATAATAGGGGATCAATACAAATGGTTGGAAGAAGACTTGGCCAATGTTGATAGAGAAGTGACTCCATGGTTGGTGGCGACATGGCATGCTCCTTGGTACAGCACCTATAAGGCACATTACAGAGAAGCGGAATGTATGAGGGTAGCAATGGAAGACTTGCTATACAAGTATGGTGTTGACGTAGTGTTTAATGGACATGTAAGTGAAAGTTAAACCTCATCCTGTTGCAATGCCTTGTAACTAAAGTTATCCATTTAATTAAAGGGGTTTTGCCTTGGGGGAAAAATTAGCAGGTTCATGCGTATGAGAGGTCAAACAGAGTATATAACTACACATTGGATCCCTGTGGTCCGGTACATATCACTGTTGGTGATGGTGGTAATCGAGAAAAAATGGCAGTACCACATGCTGATGAACCCGGAAACTGTCCAGAACCATCAACCACGCCGGATAAAATTTTGGGTGGTGGCAAATTCTGTGGTTTTAATTTCACATCAGGGCCAGCAGTTGGCAGGTTCTGCTGGGACCGGCAACCTGATTATAGTGCTTTTAGGGAAAGCAGTTTTGGCCATGGCATCCTAGAGGTCTCTTTCTCAATTACTGTCTTAATACTGTGTACATGCAGGCCATTGAATACTAATTAAAGGCAATATTTGCCTTGTAGGTGAAAAATGAGACTCATGCTTTGTGGACTTGGCATCGGAATCAGGATTTTTATGAAGCTGCCGGTGATCAGATTTATATAGTAAGGCAGCCTGATTTATGCCCAGTTCAACCAGAGGTAATGAAGCTTTAGATACATTAAATATGGCTTTGTCCACTAAGTTCACTTGAGTTTGTTAATGCATAATGTTTCTTATTTCACAAAGAAAGAAATGTAGTTGCATATAAAATGCTCTAAGATGTTTTTGTGATAATTTAATTTTGGGATGTTAGTTGTGTCGAATTAATTGTATGTAGAATATTAATTGTTTCTGTAAACAGTAATATTATTGATTTAATTTGTTATTTTTGTAATCCTTGGTGAAATAAAGGCATATAGACTCAATAAACCAAAACCACAATAAGGCAAAGAGAAGATGGAGAAGCAAATAATGATGGAACACCAAAGGGGCATCATTCACTACTTGACTCACAATGTTATGAAAAACATATGATCTATTTGTTGCGGCATGGTTAGAGCCCTACCAGCCGAAGACCCGATTGCTCTGTTTAATTTAATTTTAAATTTTAAATATTAAATTAAAATAATATATTAATTAAAAATTTTAAAAAAATATAAATAAATATTGATGTCTCATGTTTAACATTAAAATTTTCATATATATTGTTTCTTGTCTCAACTTTATTATTCTATATAAACTATTAGATTCATTTAAAATGAATCAAACGGTTAATTTTAAAACACGGCATGGTACTGGCGACTTACGTCCCGACATTATAGCATTAGCCTTATTTTATGATGTGTTTGCTTGTCAAAGTGGGATGAATGGTGTAGATTCCTCTCACTCTAATATTTTTTACACATTCAAGGAAGTGAATGGGAGTCCCACTCTATGGTTCTGGCTCATTTTTACAGTAAGGAGAGGGATTCTGATTCCCATAGGGAGAGGTGGGAGTTTGTTCTTTCTTTATTAAATATAATTATATTATAGTTATTAAAATAAAATAATGTCACATTTATTTAAAAACAATAATATCATATTTAATTAAATAATAATATTATATCATTTAATAATATTACATTTATTAAAAATAATAATATTTAAATATAATATTATTATATTTATTTAATATTAAAAATTAATAACAACAAATATTTTATTCTAAGAAAATATTAGTTTTGTACTATATTATTAATAATAATGTTTCATTGTGTTGCACTCATCAATAAATTTTTATTTACATTATTAAAATAAAATTAATAAAAAATTGTGATTTACATGATTAAGAAATTAATAATTGTTATCAATCTATATAATTAAAATTAACAACAAGATAAATAGTTTATTTTACAAATTTTTTATTTTGTAATTAAAAAGTACAATTCTTTAAATATGGGTAAAACTGTAACTTAAGATAATTCAATTTCAATCTATGACAAAAGTAAACACATAAATAAGATTTTGATTCTTATTCCATATTCTCATTTCAGTATAAGTAAACAATTTACTCTTAGCCAACTCCACATTCTCAATCTCAGAATTCTAACACCTCAGAATTTCTACTCCAATCCGAAAAAGTAAACATTACCTTAGAGACAAAGAATCCCTCATTGGACACATATGTATAATTCATAAATTATAGATTAAAAAAAATTCAAATGGGGCCAAACTGTAGAATTATGTCGTTCACGTGACTGTATTAACAAGACTGTGAAGGCAAAATAGTAAAAGAAAAGTTAACAGCAAATTAGGGGTAGCAAATTGAATAAATGAATCCAATTGTAAACGAATCGGGTCAAATTTCGATAAATTCAAATTCAATTCATTTAATGAATGAATCCTAATTGTAGGATTCAAACTTCATTCGTTTATTAAACAAATATTCATTTATTGCACAAATTAAATTAATTGAATCGAATTTAGATTCATTTACAATTCCATTAGTTCATTTTTGTAAAATTATTTATTTTTGTCTTCTTATTATAACTTATAATTATGAAACTATCCTGCAAAATTTTAAATTTATGCATAAAAATTTAATTGAATCAAACAAATAATAAATGAATAGACTAATATTCGACTCATTTAGGCTATGTTTAATCATTTATGAACTGTTTATTAAACATATCCTAAATGAATAAATAAATCAGTGGTCTAAACTTGTATTCAATTCATTTATTTAGCGAATCAAAATCAAACGAATCAATCTTTTCAAAGCTAAAACTGTTCATTTGACTCCAATGGAATCAAATAAATAAATTTTGACCCAAACTACCACCTCTATAGTAAACAAGATTTTATTAACTAACATAAAGTGGTTTTGGATAGTACACGGTGGAATTTTAGTAGACTTTAAAATAACTGGGGAGTATTAATTTATTTTAAAATAATCACTTTTTAATTGAGTGGTGGGAACTTCTTCACTTTACCTCGAAATTCAAGTTTCAATTTTGATCATGTATTGAAATAATTAGATGACAAGTATACAAGTCTTTGAGATACATATTATTTGTATGAAAAATTTTAATGAGTGCGCATAAGATGTCGCGTTAGTTGAAATATAAATTTTTTATCTTGATTATGAATAAGCCTTATTCATTCATTACTCTATTCCCTGAAAAAAAATTCAAAAAATTTATTATTCATGGAGATTTGAAAACCATAATGTTTCAAATAGATGTCACCAAGTCTAGCTCTCAATTTATGAGGCTATATTTGATGATATATCCATAAATAGATCATTTTTTTTTAGAGAAATTGATTAATTCGAAAGTTTAAATTGATAGAGAAGGATCAATTATATATAATGTTTATGTGAAGTATTTTTTAAAGCTCCAGCTCAAACTCTGAGGGCAAATCTGACCACAACTCACATATAAATTTAAATAACTCTTTATAATCGATAATAATTCAAGCCTTGAATACAAAAGCCAGCTGATAAGCATAATTTATATACATATTTTATCCTTAATTATTTAATTATTAGTTATTTTTAATTAATTGAATTATTTTGCTGAATAGAGAATTAATTGAAGATTAAGAATAAAAGGTCATGAGAAAGTTTAAATTGGGAAGGAATAAAGATTAAATTAGAAGACAAAAATGCAGCAAAAAAATTAATGGAAGTCAAGAAGACCAAAATGGGAAGTCAATCCCTTTAAAGAATGAACGGTGGGCATGCATTTGGAAAGCAAAGATTTGACAATTTTGAATGCATGCTGGGCATTAAAAGAAGAAATCATTCATTTACCTTTTACTTTTGAGGTTAAACGTGTGGCTAACTTTCAAAGTTTAATAAGAAAATAATTTAAAAAGAGCTTGGTGAGTGGGCTTTGTAAGTCGGTGGATGGCTTTGCGTATGATAAGTTGTGAAGAATTAATGTAATTAGAATCCAATGAGGAATAAGCAAGTTAGTAACATTATATAAAGGCAACACACAGCCGCCAAAGGAAGGAGAAAAAAGCAGACGTGATTTGGACGACAAGGACGAGAGCATCAGTTTAATATTTTCATGGCTAATTTTATTTATTTTTTGTCGCTCCCAATTTAAGTATGTCTAACTAATTTTCTTATACTGATATTAAGGATGAAATTTTATTCAACGAAATAATTATTTTTTATTTATTTAATTCCTTATATATGTTTTTTGATGATAATGATTTTTATTTCACATGATTAATTGGATATTATTAAAATCTTTTCATTAATTCTGTCATGTATTATTGATTGTTAGATTAATATTCGATTAAATCTATGCTTGGATCTATAAAGTTTATACATGATTATCTTTAATTTCCCGTCTTTCATTAAATTGTTTACACAAAGTGCTTAGAAAAACTTTAACTCTTTGTTATTCAATATGTTTACATGAGATGCTTAGATATCATACTATTAAGCAGAAAAAGAACCTGCATTAGATTTAATTGCTTGGACTTAATTGTTTTATCCATGAGATGACATAAATTGATTTCGAGTTGTCACTCTAAAATTGGAGATTAATTAATAATTAAATAATTACTAGTTGAATAGTGGTGGATTCTGAAACCTTGGTAATTTTTGTCTTATTGATTTCTCATTTACTTTAATTTTTTTCTTAGTTTAATTTCTCTTAAAAATTCAAATTGTTCAACTAGATTAGGATTAATATTAATTTTAGATTTAAATTAGACTTTTCAATTTATAACAATCCATGTGAGATCGACCTCGTTACCACTATTCCATCTCTAGATTCATGCGCTTGCAAGTGTATTAAAATTTTCACAACACCAGCGGACTAATTTAAGAATTTACCCAAACTATCTACAATCCTTAATTTAAGTCCATCTTCTCACTCATCACGAATCAATCCTGACTTCTGGAAACTGAATCACAATAAATTATAATGAGTACAAAACTCAGTAAGCAAACTAGTTTTTCTTAAACCAAAATACATACATACTTATATATAATGCAAATGAATGATATGCCATGACTTTTCAAAATACTTGAAACAAATTCATAAAAATATCTTTATGTTACTTTCAAACTTTCACATTTTCTTTCAATAAAATGCATATTCTACAATGTGGCACTTTGTGCGGTGCGTGACACTTTGCACCATGCGTGGTACTTTGTGGCACTCTGGCCCTCAAGAGGTGGCCCCCGCATAGTCTCGAGAGGTGGCTCCCACACAACTTCGAGAGGTGGCCCCCAATGCAAAATATCATAAAGCATAAATTCCATTTGTTAAAATCCACTTTCTTAGTCATAGAAAACTTAATGCATTTTCGTACTTATGCCAATGAAATTTCACACATACATATACCCATGTACATAATCACGCTTAACACGAAACAACACGCCACATAAACACATGGTCAGAGACATATAAATCCATATTCGTACATATCAAAATAGGCTTTTAAGACAAATCAAACATATATTAATGTTTATTGTGATTCCTTTAAAAGTCTAGTTTACTTACCTCTTGGCATCATTATGTAACAAATGCGTACTGATATCACTGACCTAAAATCATCAATAAAATCCTCATAAGATCAGTCATAAACTCTAATGTCCTCAAATATCTCATTTTGAACAGCTCCTAAACTCAACCTCAAATGTCCTCAATATTCGGCCCTCAAAACAGAACTATTCATGTTCTCTGATTTTTAATAAATTATTCTTTTATTGGAAAAATCTCAGATTTTACAGGCCATAGGCTGACATATTGAAAACTCATTGATAAAAATTTCATAACTTAATTCCTTCAAAAACTATTGAAAATAATTTACGTTTCAGACATCATCAATACTATCAAATAGTTTTCTGTTTTGAACATACTTGATTTGAAAATACAAAACAATTTATTTTTATCATAAAATCATGAAAATTTACAGAATCACACTAGACATATATAAACATCACTGATCCAAATTTCATTATTTTTGAAGAAGTCTAGCTATGGTAAAAATAATTTCATAATTCATGTTACTCACTGAAATTAGAAATTTCTGGGTTTTCATACGTAAGTTTGAAAAATTGTAATTAATTGAAATTTTATTCGATTAACTTGAAAATCAGAATCAAAATCAATTTGTATGAATTACTATGATTTTCGTAATAATGCACTATCAATATTTTTCCTATAAAATCTTATGTTTTCTACTTCTATTGCAAATATCTAATCATGCTTCTCCATAACGAATTAATAAAGACAACCAAGAATTAAAACTTAACTCCAAAACTTCTCCCAACAATATCCAATTCAAACAATACAACTTGATCTCATGTGTTACCTATGGAAAAATTAAGAAGAAGAAGACTTTCTTCTTCTCTTTTCTTTTCTTTTCTCTATTTTCTTGCCATCTCTCTCTCTTTCATTTTTCTTTTTTTTTTCTATCGTTTTTTCCCTCAACCGATCTCTCTTTCCCTCTCTCTCTCTCTTATAATGAGAAAAACATTATTTTATTTATACTAGGGTAAAAAGAAGATCACTAAAAATTAAAAAGACTTAAATACCCTTAGGAGAATTGGGGTATTACACTCTTACCCCTTTAAAAGAATTTCATCCTCGAAATTCACTTTTAGTTATGCCCAAAAGAATCCATATGTCAAAATCACTTATGACCAATAAATCCTTATAAAAATGTAGTCCTCGTATAGCTTCATTGAAAATTTTCTTTGAAGCTCTAGGTCCTGGAGAAATATTTATGTAAACAACTCTAGTCCGTCTTAGTCTATCATCCATTCGCTGCTTATGAAGTCTTCTAACCCTTATTAAAATTTATACGAGGAGCAGCCTATCGAGATTGTTGATTGAAAAGAACAAGTATTGAGGACTAGAGTTATTCCCTTAGTCAAGGTATGTTGGATGAACCATTTTGTTGAGGAAGCCACATGGGAACGAGAGGCAGAAATATTGGCGAAGTATCCTCAACTCTTCCATGCATAAGGTAATCTTTGAATTTCGAGGACGGAATTTTTTTTTACGAGGGGAGAATTTATAATGCCAAATTCCATAATATTAAATTATGGAAATTGGGCTTTTGTTAGAAATCATGCATGGCTCTATAAACCTTATTAATAAGAATATTAAAATTATAAATAGGGATTATTTATGGGGTAATTTTTGGAAAATGGTTATTTTTTCAAATTCAATAGGATTTCTTAAGACTCCTTATAAATTCATAATTTTTCCCCTTCCATAACCCTAAGTTCACAACATTTTTCTTCTTTTCTATGCTGCTCATTACAATATTAATCATACCCTAGGATTCAAACATTTGTTTAGGAGAGAATCATAACGATTGGTAAGTTTATTCTCCCTATTCTCCACAAGTTTTCCAATCACTTTATCTAGGGTTTGAATTGGCATGATTTTAGATTGTCACAAACCATAATGTATGATTTAGGACGTGTTTAAGTTTTGTTTAGGGCTTTGATTTATTGTTAGGCCTTGTTAATCAATCCTTGATACAATAAGCACATTGGACAATTCTGGACATCATGACTATCTCGAAATTAAACATATATTTTATGAATGATTTTTAAGAAAAACCTTATCTTTATAAAAACTAGACATTCAGGGCTTATTGATTAAATTTTGTTTCATAAGATTTGATTTGGTTTTCAATTTTATATAGATTTTCAAAACTGACACTATAACATTGGAAAACTACGATTCCAGCAATTTTAATTTCATAATTTTCTGATTAGTATATGAGTTTATAAAAATCTCAAAACCCATTCTGTTCAGTTAAGGTACTGTGAAACCGTTTCAAATTTGTTAAGAAATAAATAGTTTTGAAAATGTTTTTGGTATCGGATCCTCTTGAAACATTTACATGAGGCACCCATGGATGTCTAAAATAGTTCCGTAGAATATTATGTCATTTTGATTTTTAGATTAAGAGTTAAAATTTTGAGAATCAGGCTTGTACGGGTATGAATTAGAAAATCAGATTCTTAAAATAAGTCCTTAATAGTTATATCTTGTATTTTTTTAAGGTGTTGGAGGTGTTTGAGGCTCTTAGAGGATTTGAGGTGTATTAGTTTAAATCACAAAATCTCATTATGTCATTTTCAAACTTTCATATTTTCTTTCAATAAAATACGTATTCTGCAATGTGGCACTTTGTGCTGTACGTGGCATTTTGCGGCTCTCCGTCCTTAAAGAAGTGGCTCCCCATTGTCTCAAGAGGTGGCCCCCAATGCAAAATATCATAAAGTAGAAATTTCATTTGCTAAAATCCACTTTCTCATTGATAGGAAACTCAATGCATTTTCGTGCTTATGCCAATGAAATTTCACACATACATATACCCATGTACCTAATCACGCCCAACACATAGCAACACATCACATAAACACACGGGCAGAAACATATAAATCCATAATCGTACATATTAAAAATAGGCTTTTCACACAAGTCAAACATATATATTGTTTATTGTGATTCATTTAAAAGTTTAGTTTACTTACCTCCTGGCATCATCATGTAACAAATGCGTACTGATATGACTGACCTAAAATCATCAATAAAATCCTCATAAGATCAGTCATAAACTCCAATGTCCTTAAATATCTCATTTTAAACAGCTCCTAAACTCAACCTCAAATGTCCTCAATATTCGGCCCTTAAAACATAACTGTCCATGTTCTCTAATTTTTAATAAATTATTCACTTATTGGAAAACTCTCACATTTTATAGACCATATGCTGATATATTGAAAATTCATTGATAAATATTTCATCACTTAATTCCTTCAAAAACTATTGAAAATAATTTACGTTTTAGACATCATCAATATTGTCAAATAGTTTTCTGTTTTGAACATACTTGATTTGAAAATACAAAAAACTTTATTGTTTTATCATAAAATCATGAAAATTTACAGAATCACACTAGACATATATAAAAATCACTGATCCAAATTTCATAATTTTTGAAGAAGTCTAGCTATAGTAAAAATAATTTCGTAATTCATGTTATTCACTGAAGTCAGAAATTTCCTGGTTTTCAGGCTGAAGTTTGAAAAATTGTAATTAATTGAAATTTTATCCGATTAAACTTGAAACAAGTTTCAAAACATTATAGACGATGTCTAGTTTAACATATCCAAAAATCACAATCAAAATCAATTTGTACAAATTACTATGAGTTTCGTAATAAGGCACTATCAGCATTTTTCCTATAAAATCTTATGTTTCTACGTTTATTACATATATTTAATCATGCTTCTCCATAATGAATTAATAAAGACAACCAAGAATTAAAACTTAACTCCAAAACTTGTCCCAACAATATCCAATTCAAACAACACAACTTAATCCCATGTGTTGCCTATGGCAGAATGAAGAAGAAGAAGATTTTCCTTCTCTTTTTCTTTTCTTTTCTCTCTTTTCTCTTCATCTCTCTTTCCTTTTTCTTTTTTTTTTTCTGTTGTTTTTTCCCTCAACCGATCTCTCTGTCCATCTCTCTCTTATAGTGAGAAAGATATATTATTCTATTTAGACTAGGGTAAAAAAAGACTAAAAATTAAAAAGACTTAAATACCCTTAGGAGAATTGGGGTATTAAATTTTTTAACAAAAGCTTGTCGATGAGCCTGAAAATGAATACAAGAATTGAAATAATTTACATGGGCATAGAAAAAATCTAGCTTAAAGCCTTGACTCAATGCCATATTAGGGAAACCATCTATATATATATATAAAGTTGGGACTTGAGGAGGTGATGTGGCATCACCATTTCTCATATTTGTATATTCTCTATTATCTAATAAATAGAGAAATTTTCTTTTAGATTTGGCTTTTCATCTTCTCATAATTAATTTGATTGTTATTACACAATAACAATTATGTAAAGATTTTAGTGAGACATATTCTTTGTAATGAACATCCAAGGGGGGTGTTATGAATTTATTAAAATAAATGTAAATGTTCATAACATATATCTCTTAATCTCTCCACTATTTTCCATTAGCAACTTTTAGCTTCCCTATAACTCCCACTATCTTACAAGGAATTATGATCCATAATTTTTCATTAATTTCATGAAGTGACTATGTAACTATAAAAGGAGAGCTCATCTTTTTGTTTTGTACACACAATTGGAATGAATAAAATTGCTCTATAATAAATTATCTCATTTTATTCTTTATCTTGTGTTGCTTCTTTATTTGTATTGCTGGCTAATAACTTTTTTTATTTTTTATAAGGCTGACTCATCTTAAAAAAAATCAATTCATATTTTTTTTATCAGTGTCATCAAGTGTAAAGTAAGAAAAAAGAATAATATTAAATTCTTTTTTCAAAGCCGCGTGAAGCGCGGTTCTATTTTCTAGTATATATATAAAGCTGAGACTATAGGAGGTGATGTGGCATCACTATTTCTCATCTTCTTATATTCTCTAGGAAAATTATCATTTGTATACCCTTAGTTTACTCCATTATCAAAAATACTACAACACTTTGAGGGTGTATCAATCATCCACCATAAGTTGACAAAATGTATCAGCCGACCACCAAACCGTTAGTTGCCATTTCAATATGATAACGTCAGAAGGGTAATCTGGTCTTTTCATATGATATAAGTGATAATTTAAGGGCATACAAGTGATAAAAAGAGAATTTAAAGGTATACAAGTGATAATTTTCAAGGGTAAAATAGTCAATTCATTGTAATTCCGTTAACTTTCAAACAACAATTAACGGTTTGGTGGTCGGTTGATACATTTCATCAACTTAGGTGGACGATTGATAGACCCTTAAAGTGTTGTAGTATTTTTGATAATAGAGCAAATATAGAGTATACGAATGATAATTTCTCTATTCTCTATTATCTAATATATTGGTTGAGATTAAAAAATAATTACATTACAAAATATTACATGTCTCTTCCTCTTTCTATTTAAATTCAACAATATGTAATCATTAATATTAATTAATTATAAGTCTTGAAACATTCATTTATTTTATTAAGCCAACAACTAAACTTTAGTAGCTTAAAATACTTCAACTAATTAATATAGGAAGGAAGGTTTCTTCATCTTCCCTCACCAATGTCATTAGGACCTAATTTTAATGCCATAATCTCATATTTAATTATGCAACTTTTTGTTTAGTGTCTTTTGACTTCTTCAAACTTTATAAATATTAAGTATTTCAGATTTGTTATGTTTGAGTTTTTTTTAATATTATTTAACCAATATCCTCTTTAGAAATATTTTTTTGTTTTTATTTTTTGACTTATTTAAATTTTTAGTATTATGTGCTTTATGGAGTACTCGTTTCTTCATGAGTTGAATAATGATAAGATAGTTGGATGATAAGGGTTAGGTTTTGTAGGATGTGGGAGTCTGTTAATACCAAGAAGAATGGAGAATTGATTAGTGTGAATATGATTTTTATTGATGAAAATGTTAAAAAATTCATTCTCCCATTGTTTTCTCTAATTTTTTTTCCCAATTGTTTTACACTTCATGCAACATGTTTTTTTTTTCGTAGAAAAATCTAATGCATGCAACAATCAGGAAAAATTTAGTGACAAGGTTTAGGCATTTACTCACAAAAGTGTGGATCACATTAAAATGACATTTTATATGATGCATGACATACGGAGAGGTGTAGTGTAAATACACAAATTATATATATAAATACAGATTTATTACAACATGCAATCATCAAGTTAAAGCGCAAGTGTGAGTTTGGTTTTGAATTATTCAAATAATTTATTTCATTATCGATCCTTAAATAACATGCTTTGGAATTAATAGTTCGATAGGATGTTTGACATATTGAAATTTGTGATAATCAATAGTCAACTAATTTTCATACATATTTAAAGATTTTACACTACTCGAGAAATGGTCTTTACTGATATTAGAATAGTGTCAACAATTACTTTTAGTGACACTTATTAATTGTATCAGTAATCTGGGAGTCAAAAAAATAGTGACACTTGTAATTGGTGTTAGTGATGATTGTTACTATAGTATCACTAATAGTATCATGCTATAGTATTAGTAATTGTTGATATAATATTAGTGTCTATGATTACTATTACCATGATATCACTATTTAATTTATTTAGAAAAATAAAAATTTAAATTGTCTCATTACTAATCGATTTGTTGGTAAAATTAAAAGGCACCACAAATCTTAAAAAAAAAAGGCACCACAAATCTTAAAAAAAAAAACACTTTGATTCATATTGCAAAATCTTTCTATTCATATTTAAATATTGGTAGTATATATATTATTACAATTGTATCAAATACAAATTCAAACAAGTATTAAAGAAACATATAAATTCATAATATCTCAAATATAGGAGCCCTGATTCATTTTCGGTGCCATGGAGCTAGACCAGTGAACTATTAAGCTTTCTTCAAAGGATGGCTGCTTCCAAGCCCACCTCTTGGTTTTGAAAGACACACAAGTAGACATTCGATTTGAGAAAAATACAAGTATTTAGTTGGCAACAAAATTTTCCTCAATGCCTCTACACCTTGAACTTCATTGTTTTCCCACCTACAAGTGTAACATATAGAATTAATTAGTATGCCAGACAAATTAAGTCTTGGACATTTACAATAAAAAAATATACTCATACATTACATGATTATCGTATGCTACAAATAACTTGGCAACATATGCGGCCCACTCATCAAGAAGTTACGAAAGATCATCCATAGTGTGTACTCATCACATCCAACTTCAAATCCAATTACTAACAAGTTAATATAACTAAAACAATAATCTGTAACCAACCACTCAACATTTTCTAGAAATTACGGAAAGCAAGAACATGGAAATAAATAGAACCAACACATAGCACACCTAACAGTAATTACCAAAGATCCCTAACAAGCTCAGAATTGATATTAATCTTTTTCATCTTAAGTATTCTTAGGGTATCACTGATGAATTAAATAAGTATTCTTAAGAAAACAATGTATAGTACCAAACTCTTGCGGTACTTTCCAATTTCCTATCAAATCTTCGAGACACAATTATAACAATCTAGGGTCAAAATACAACACCAGCTTTTTAGAAACTTCACTTCTGCAAAAAGAAACTAAACATATTCAGTTATTAAGGTAAATGAATAAAAAATGGCTTAAGGTCATTGAGATGAAACAACCAAAAGGAAAGATTGAAGAAAGATCATTGGATCAATTATAAAGATCTCTCGATCATTCACTTAGACACGGTGTACTATCAATTATTTAAAAAATGGTGGAGCTTATTTTTGCTAAGGTGAACATTCTTTATGTTTGCGGCTCAAAATAGCTACAAAAGTATAATTATATTCTCATTTTATGGGTAGAAAGTGAAGTCTATTAATAAAAATTCCAAATCCAAAATACAAGTACAGAATATAAGACAATAAAACATATATGCTATATGTTAATAAACCATCAAGAAATGATTGAATTAAGAATTACCTCAATGGGTTCAGCTACTCCCCATGGGAGATGAGAAAAAAATGCAAGTTTCATAAAAGTCGGCATGTGCTAGCTAGGAAGGATTTCTTTTGACTTCATCCACAGTTTGCTGAAGAATTTTGCTGCACATTTATATAACATAAAAAAGTATTAAGATTAAAATTTTAAACCCTATTTGAAATTTAAGCCCCAAGAAAAAAGTATAGAGACTAGATACATGAACTTCTTACATGTGCATGAATACTCCTAAGCTTCATAGCCAAATGATAAATATTTTTTTTAATGAATTAAAGTTTGGGTTACCAAGCATGTAATTAATCTAACATAGGTGTTAACGCGCTGTAGACATAATGCAAGATTAAACTTTTCAAGTTTAAATAAAAGATACAAATTGCAAAACAAAGCCATGTTTTGTTTGTTTAAAGTCACTTAAATACATGTACATGTTCAGCAAGCCAACAAAACATGCCATAAACATTTTTCATTTTTCATGTCATTTCATTTTTTTTTAATTGATTCTCTACTAATTTTGTAGGTTGTAATATCCAATTTGACGCAATAAATTAGTCTGTTTAATACACACCCCATGTCTTTGTACTATTCTCTCTTTTGGTTTCTTATACTTCGGGACATTTAACACAACAATTGATACCTACATAAAACAATCTAGCAAATTGATGCAAGCAAATGAATTAATTGGGCAATTTACTACTTTCATGGATGAAATAATGCAATCCTTACCAAGAGGGCTCACAGCGCTCGATGGCAACCTGCCAAATAGCAAATCAAGTAGAAGTTATCGTCTTTTCGTAACTTCTACAAAAATAGTACATACATATTACATTTTGGAGAATGCCAACAACCCAAATAGCAAATCAAGGAAACCAAGACTATGGAGAATTCCAAATTACTTCAAATTTCTCCTTGTCCTCTCTTGTAAAAGCATTTCTTGTAAATCAAATTCGGGACATGCTTTTCAGTTAATGGAATTTGGGAACTTAACTCCACAGGAAGTTGCATGTGATGTTGGATTAAATCTGAAATTTTTTTATTGGTGGATTAAATCTTTGAAAAAGTGAAGTGCATGTGATTTTAATATGTGCTACGTGGTTTCTTTTGTATAAAAATGATAAGTGTGAAGTGGATGCACCCAAATCTTTGTGCATGTGCCCCAGATAAAAAAAAAAAAAAAACAGATTCTGCAAATTACAGAGAATTTGCAGCTTCTGGTGAGTTACACTAGGCCATCTATACTATATATTGCCCCATCCAACAAAAAATATTTTATTTGGCCTAAACAAAGTAAATTACTGACATATAATAAAAGCATATCCAATAAACTAACACAAGAGGACATAAAAATCAGAAATAGATTATTTCAATTCTTTTCCAATTATATTCCACATCCATTTATCATAAAATTAGTTAGATATTATGCACTCTATCAATCTTTACTAAAGAAATAAAAAGAATTAATAAAGCATTGTTAAAGCATATCAATGAACATGATCAAATAAACTAAATTTTCCATGAAACTCATATTATTATTATTATTATTATTATTTATACATACAGTTCTAAAAGAGAAGTGTTGAGTGTTAGAAAATGTATATT
Source organism: Citrus medica (assembly GCA_002013955.2). Taxonomy (NCBI): domain Eukaryota; kingdom Viridiplantae; phylum Streptophyta; class Magnoliopsida; order Sapindales; family Rutaceae; genus Citrus; species Citrus medica. Next base: position 150,116 of record MKYO02001339.1, on the reverse strand, counting down.
CGTAAAGGAAAAAATTGTCATTTTACATTTCAAGTTTTATTAACACCCTTACTTTTATGTATTTAAACTTCTTGTCATTTAATTATGTGTGTTGTATTATAAATAAGTATTTTATGTATTTTAGGGGTATCATAGTCACTTAACAATGAACGAGAGATCAGACGGCAAAACGGACATCACTTTTGAACTCAGGACGGTCGAAAACCTTAGGAGTATAAAAAGAAAAATGACACTGTTCACATGTACGGTACTATTCAGATGTACAGTACTGTCTACGTTACTGTTCACGACACTGTTCACATAGATGGATCGATGACGTGGCATTGACCAATGATGTGACATTGACTGATGAGGTGTCACGATCCTGTTGGACTAAAATTCTTATGCACTGTTGATCGATGACGTGGCAACATATCAGTGGACCAAAAATCTCGCGTACGGTACATGCATTACACAGGATTATTTTCAACCAAACCGCATCACTGTTCAACCCGGGTCAAACCGTGTTACTGTTCACCCACGTCGTCAAACCGCGTACTATTGACTGATGACGTGGCGCAATCCTGAGCGTCCAAACTATTTTTGATCCGATGGCCATGATTTACTCAATGTATCTATAAAAAGGGAACTCTCCCCCCCTAATTTGATATCTCTGAATCCATTTTTGGACTTTATTTTCTGTAATTCCCTCTCCATCTTGTATTTTCTACGTATTTTAATAAATTTCAATTATGAGTAGCTAATTTTCTTTCAAGCTTGGGTTGAAGGTGAAGTCTCAACATATGTCATGAGCTTTATTTGGTAAATTTATTTTCTTTTCCCCTCTAATTTTTGTGGATATTTTGACTTCTCGTCGACAAATAATAATAATCTTATCTAGATACCGCATTGGTTTCACCGGCTCTCTAGTACAAGGTTATTATTATTTGGCACGATAAACCCTTAACACCATATTGATTAGAGTGTAGTTCATGAGGTGTGGATTCCTCCCTCATGATTTAATTGGTATTAATAAGGAATATTTAGCCCATGATGCATGTTGATACGGATCCAGATACCCAAGTACGTCATTTTATAGATTTCTATTCAATTTATTCTCGCCATTTAAATTCTAATTTTAGGATAATCCAACTCATTTTCACCACAAATCCAACTACCCTCATACAAAATTAATTCTATATATAATTAAAATCCACCTCCTTGTGAGATCGACACTTGTCACCATTGATCTATTCTACAATAGATTCGTATACTTGCGAGTTCAATAAAATTTACACAACAAGTTTTTGGCGCCGTTGCCGGGAGGTAAGTAATTTTAATTCATAGAATTAATTTTTGAGAATAATTCCATTTAATTGTTTCTTGTATTTTTTTTCTTCTTTAAAAAAAGAAAAAAATCTATATTTAAAGGTTAGTATTTCTTTTCTTTTTCTCTTCTTTAAAATTCTGTAATTTAATTTTCAATTATTTTTCTTTGTAATTTTTTTGTTTATCTTATTAATTTATTTTTAGTTAATTTATTTCACGTTTTTATTTTTGTGTATTCTTATAGAAAGGTTTTAACAGCGTGATAAGGTTAGTAACGTAATTTCTCATTCTTCTTTATTTTTATTTATTTTGTTCCCATTTATTTTTGTGTTTCTTGCATGCATAGTGGTAGGTCATTATTACCTAATCTTGAACCTATAGACCTTGAACTAGAAAAAATACTTCGAACACACAAGCACGTTAAAAATAAATTTGGAATGGATTTACAAGCACCACAGGAGAGGTCATTTAAGGACTATTTCAGTCCCTTAGCTAATTTGAGCACATCATATATAAGATACCCAAATGTAGCTGCTATGAGTTTTAAAATAAAACCTAGTGTGCTAAATTGTCTCCCCACATTCTATGGCTTAGAAATTGAGGACCCATATAATCATTTGAATGATTTTCATGCTGTTTGTCAAACATTTAGATATGAGAATTTTTCAGATGATGATGTTAAACTTAGACTATTCCCATTTTCTTTAAAGGATAGAGCTCGTTCATGGCTCAATACATTACTTGCTAATAGCGTCACATCATGGGAACAAATGGTTGCAAAGTTTTTGAATAAATATTTCCCAGTGCATAAAACCAATGCTATTCGCAGGGAAATTTCAGAGTTTACCCTAAGAGAAGACGAGCAGTTTTTCGAAACATGGGAGCGATTCAATGGGCTACTCTTGAAGTGTCCACATTATGGGTACGAGAAATGGCACGAATGCCAATACTTTTTGGAGGGATTATTGTCGAATGTGCAAGAATGGCTAATGGCAACAAGTGGAGGAGAGCTAATGTCAAAAAGTCCATTGATGGACTACGAAATGAGTTGAGAGGGGGCTTCAACTCACAAGCTCAATCAGTTTCAAGCCTCGAGAAGATGGTGGGACAACTTACTTCTTCAGTTAAGACCTTGGCAATGACTGTTGAGAAAGGTAAATTTCCAAGTCAACCAGTGCCTAATCCTAAAGGAATACATGAAGCAAGTACCAGTTCACCACAACAGCATGGAGAGGTCAAAACAGTTATGACCTTGCGAAAAGGAAAAGAAGTCGACAACAAAGTGGAGATGCCGGTGACAAAAGAAAATCAAATTGTACCTGTGAATGTTGAGGACTCACCATCGGAAGAGAAAGAAGAAACCAACCCACGAGAATATGTTCCCAAAGCTCCGTTTCCTCATAGGTTATCTAAAGGAAAGAAGGGAAAATCCACAGGTGAGATTCTTGAAATCTTCAAACAGGTAAGTTTTAACATTTCTTTACTTGATGCTATAAAGTAAGTTTCATCTTATGCCAAGTTTCTTAAAGACCTTTGTACTAAAAAGAGAAACATGCATGTTCAAAAGAAGGCATTTTTAACAGAAAACGTTAGTTCTATACTCCAACACAAAATTCCTTTAAAATGCAAAGACCCAGGCTCCCCCACTATCTCATGTAGTATAGGGAACCATACAATTGAGAATGCTTTGTTGGATTTAGGAGCTAGTGTAAATTTGTTGCCTTACTCTGTATTTGTGAAACTTGGACTGGGAGAATTACACCCAACTCCAGTAGTGTTACAGCTTGCAGATCGGTCCACGAAAATAACTCGTGGTATTATGGAGGACGTGCTTATCCAGGTAGATAAGTTTTATTTTCCAGTTGATTTCATTGTAATTGACACTAAACCAATATAGGATTCAAGGAAGCACATCCCCATTATTCTAGGTCGACCTTTCTTGGCAACTGCGGATGCTCACATTCAATGCAGGACTGGAAATATGCAGTTGTCTTTCGGCAATATGACTATGGAACTGAACATCTTCAACATTGCCAAACAACCTCACAATGCAGATGATGGAATTATTCATGTGGATTTAATAGAAATAATAGTTGATGACACTTTTCTTTCAAACCTTAGTGATGACCTTTTACAAATCACTTTGGTTTAGATTTTGATATTGACAGATCAGTCGATGAGGTTAACGCCCTACTTGACTAAGTACCATCCATGGACACTAATAAATGGAAGTCAAGAGTTGAACAACTAGCACCATCAGAAAAGAAATTAATCACATCATTAGAATCACCACCGAAACTCGAACTCAAAACATTACCCAACACTTTTGAATATACTTTTTTAGGAGAAGAAAATACTCTACCGGTAATCATCTCATCATCCTTAAATGACGAACAAAAAGGTAAGTTGTTGGATGTTTTAAAAGAGCACAAAGGAGCATTAGAATGGACCATAGCAGACATTAAAGGTATAAACCCAGTAGACGTATAAACCTAGTAGACTGCATGCATTACATTCACCTTGATGAAAATACTAAATCTACTAGGAAAATGCAACGTCGGTTAAATCTTAACATGAAAGAAGTTGTTAGAACTGAAGTCCTTAAGCTATTAGATGCATGTATCATTTACCCCATTTCTGATAATTCATGGGTCAGTCCTGTACAAGTTGTCCCCAAAAAGTCAGGAGTCATAATAATTATGAATGCTGATAATGAATTGATACCCATTAGAGTGACTACAGGATGGCGTGTGTTGTGCAAATTTTATTGAACTCGCAAGCCCACGAATCTATTATAGTATAGATCAATGGTGACGAATGTCGATCTCACGAGGAGGTAGATTTTAATTGTGTGTAGAATTAATTTTGTAAATGGGTGATTGGATTTGTGGTGGAAATGATTTGAAATATGCTAAAGCTTAATTTAAAATGGCTAGAATAAATTCTGAAATTGGAATTGAAATGGCGAGAATAAATTGAAGAGAATTGTATTGAAATGACGTACTTGGGTATCTGGATCCGTATCAACATGCATCATGGGTTAAATAATCCGTATTAATGCCAATTAAATCATGAGGGGGGAATCCACACCTCATGAACCACGCTCTAATCAATATGGTGTTAAGGGCTTACCGTGCCAAATAATAATAACCTTATACTAGAGAGCC
>MKYO02001339.1:30569-145186 GCA_002013955.2 Citrus medica | reverse complement strand
CATAAGAATTTTAGTCCAACAGGATCGTGACACCTCATCAGTCAATGCCACATCATCGGTCAATGCCACGTCATCGATTCGTCTATGTGAACAGTGCCGTGAATAGTAACGTAGACAGTACCCGTACATGTGAACAGTACTATTTTTCCTTTTATGCTCCTCCTAAGGTTTTCAACCATCCTGAGTTCAAAAGTGATGTCCGCTTTGCCATCTGATCTCTCGTTTATTGTGAAATGACCATGATACCCCTAAAATACATAAAATACTTAATTAAAATAAAACACACATAATTAAATTACAAGAAGCTTAAATACATAAAAGTAAGGGTTGTTATTAAGACATGAAATGTAAAATGACGATTTTCTCCTTTATAAATATGCATTTTCTAACATTCAACAACATGTATGCATTGATTATAGAAAGTTGAATTCTGTCACACGAAAAGACCATTTTCCTTTACCATTTATTGATCAAATGCTTGATAGATTAGCAGACCATGAATTTTATTACTTTCTAGATGGCTACTCAGGATATAATCAGATTCTCATAGCACCAAAAGATCAAGAGAAAACCACTTTCACTTGCCCTTTTGGCACTTTTACATATAGGAGAATGACATTTGAATTATGTAATGCACCTGCTATATTTCAACGATGCATGTTAACCATTTTTTCTGATATGGTTGAACGATTTCTTGAAGTCTTTATGGATGATTTTTCTGTTTTTGGTGACTCGTTTAGTCAATGTTTACATCATCTAACACTCGCTCTGCAGACATGTATCAAGAAGAACTTAGTCTTAAATTGGGAGAAGTGCCATTTTATGGTAAAATAAGGTATTTTTCTCGGTCACATCATTTCGAGCAAAGGTATTGAGGTTGACAAAGCCAAGGTGGATCTCATTTCTAATCTTCCTCCACCCAAAATAGTCAGAGAAGTAAGATCTTTCCTTGGGCATGCTGGTTTCTATAGACGTTTCATTAAAGATTTTAGCAAAGTTTCTAGACCCTTATGCAATTTACTTGCTAAGGATGTACCTTTTATCTTTAATGATTCATGTCTTGTGGCTTTTGAAAAATTAAAGCAATTGTTGACATCATCACCCATCATTCAGCCCCCAAATTGGAGCTTACCATTTGAGCTCATGTGTGATGCATTTGATTATGCAGTAGGAGCAGTATTAGGACAAAGAGTTGATCGAATTCCTCATGTTATTTACTATGCTAGTATGACATTGAATGCTGCACAATTGAACTATTCAACAACTGAAAAGGAAATGCTAGCAGTAGTGTTTGCATTATAGAAATTTCGATCTTATCTCATTGGTTGTAAAATAATTATATTAACAGATCATGCTGCTCTTAAATATTTTCTCACAAAGAAAGATGCAAAAGGTAGACTAATTCGTTGGGTGTTACTTTTGCAGGAGTTCGACTTGGAATTTAAAGATAAGAAAGACACAGAAAATATTGTCGCAGGCCATCTCTCTCATCTTCATTTTGACACAATTTCAAAACTATTAACATTGAATGAATCATTTCCAGATGAACAATTGATGAGTGTGGAAGTATTACCATGGTATGCTGATATCGTTAATTATCTTGTTACAGGTCAACTTCCAAAGCATTGGACCAAGCAAGACAAAGCTAATTTTTTTTATAGAAACAAATAATTTCTTTTGGAATAACCCGTATTTGTTCAAGTATTGTGCAGATCAAATTGTTAGACGATGTGTCTTAGAAAATAAAATTCAGAATATCTTTTCATTCTGCCATGAACAAGCTTGTAGAGGCCATTTCAGTGCTAAGAAAACAGCTACTAAAGTTTTACAATGTGGTTTCTATTGGCCAACTATATTTCGAGACGCTTACACTTTCTGTTCTTCATGTGATAGGTGTCAACGAATGGGGAGCATTACACGAAGGAACATGATGCCACTAAATCCAATTTTAGTGGTTGAGATTTTTGACGTATGGGGTATCGACTTCATGAGACCCTTTCCCATTTTTTTAGCCATTAATACATATTGGTTGCTATTGACTACGTATTGAAATGGGTAGAAGCAATTCCATGCAGAACTAATGATCACAAGGCGGTGATAAGAGTTTTGAAAAGAAACATTGTTTCACGCTTTGGATTTCCTCGAGCAATAATCAGTAATGGTGGTGCCCACTTTTGTAACAAAGCATTCAAGGTTCTTTTGACGAAATATTCAATCACTCACAAAGTGACGACCCCATATCATCCGCAAACCAGTGGCCAAGTTGAGATCTTCAATCGAGAAATAAAGCACATATTAGAAAAGACGGTGAAGCCGGACAGAAAAGATTGGTCATTAAGACTTGATGATGCATTATGGGCATATAGAACGGCTTTTAAGACCTCGATCGGGATGTCACCCTACAGGCTAGTGTATGGAAAAGCTTGCCACCTACCTGTGGAACTCGATCATCGTGTATATTGGGCCATCCGGAAATTCAACTTTGACATGCAGCAAGCCAGCTCAGAAAGAATATTACAGCTATCAGAACTTGAAGAAATTCGTAATGATGCATATGAAAATGCCAAGATTTACAAGCAACGAATGAAAGTCTTCCATGACAAGCAAATTATGAGAAAATCGTTCACTCCAGGTCAAAAAATGCTTTTATTCAATTCTCGCTTCCACCTATTCCCAGGTAAATTACGCTCTCAATGGTCTGGCCCATTTATTGTTCATACTGTTTTTCCACATGGGGTAATTGAAATTAAGGACCCAAAGAACGGTGTCACGTTTAAAGTTAATGGTAAAAAATTAAAGCCATATCTAGAGTTCCAACCACATGGAGAGGACATCGAAATAAATTTAAGTGACTCACTAGATTTGAATTAAGTTTTTCTTTCTTTCTTTTCGGTGATTTGATTTTTTTTTCTTTCTCTCTTTTTATTTTTTTTGCTAATTGAAATTATTTTTGTATAAGTGTGTTTGTTTAACCATTAAGCTTTTTTTCTTATCATTGTTAATTATGAGCACCATACTTAAACCGTTCCTCCTGAATATTCTTAAACCACTTCAACGTGTAAAATCTCATCTCAAAAGACAGATTTAATTTTGTAAAACACATCGTATTTGGGCTCTGCAACCACCAGAGTTAGTATCCTATGTTGAGGGTTTAGAAAGCCAACTCAGAGACATTGAGAGAAGTGTTTACGATATCCAGTTGGAGCTTGAGGTAAATTCAATAAGAGGACGATTTTAATTTTCTTTGTGTGTTTTAATTTGTTTTTCTGTTTGTGTGCTTTAGTTTGTTACCCCGGTGAAGTGGCAGATAACGATACTCCGTGACAATCAAGTCGGTTACTTTAGTTTTCCATAATCACTGATATTCTGAGGCGAAGGTATGGACAGAAACGAGATTCTAGCAAAACTTCACAATCAATTCCCTCCACTTCCTCAGAATGCCCTCCTTACAATCTATAAAGCTCGGTCCGAATGCATGCGATTGCTCATGAGGAATATCATACATGCTGACGTCCGTTGGTTATTCGAGGCTAAAGTTCAATTGGCAAGTGAGTTACCTCCAAAATTTATTGCATACATGCCTGGTTGTGGTAAAGGAAATTATCCAAGAAAATGAAGAGTTCGAAAAATTTTCTATAGCTTGTCATAAATGCGCCAGAATGAGATGCAATAAAAACTCATGTTCTTTAGGAATGATATCTGATAATAGGGAATATAAGATTCAATTCATTAGGGATGGCTTGAATAAGGAGTCATTTGATGATATCATTTTGTCTCTTGAAACGCATCTTAGTGGATATGTACAAGGAGCGATTCTCCAGTTATGGCCATTATTCCAGAAAGAGCATGCACGATATAGTCTCGGGAATCTCACTATAAACGACCCTGTTTGCCAGTTTATACGAAAACTGGATGGGAAGCCTATCCTCGACCCATAGAGGGCGTTTAAGCCGTTTCTGGAAGTAAAACCAGAGGAAGATGTGAGCCACAGTCGCAACTACCTGTAAATATCCTTTTACTTCACTGTTATTTTATCATTTGCATTATTGTCTTTAATTATTTTATTTTATCATTGTTTCTTTTTATTTTTACTGTTTCCTTTTTGACTTGCGAGCCATGTGCGTTACGAGTTATTTGACACTGACATGCCACCTCATACACAGTTGTGACCCACAGTCACCAAGATTCTTAAATATGATTTTTTGTCAAGCACTCACAAATTATTTTTGAGAAGTATCCCTATGGCAGCTACTCACAATAGACAATTCAAGAACATTTGTGTGCTTTTTGGATTTAACTATGACAAATATAAAGAGTTTTTTGAGGCAGCCATAGATCTTGGTCGAAGTATAGCAAAGAGAAAATTACACTTGGTGTATGGAGGAGGTAATTGAGGGTTATCAAAATTAGTCTCAGAAGCTACTTTTGTCAGAAGAAGCCAAGTGTTAAACATCATTCCAAGAGCCCTAAAATCTTTGGGTAGTTTGTCTGACCCACCGACTAAAGAAGAGTTAGTCATCTCAGGTATGCAAGAAAGAATAACTGAAATGCTTAATCATGCTGATGCTTTTATTTTCCTTCCAAGAGATCTTGCAACACTAGAGGCACTTATTACACTAGCATCTTGGGCCCATCTGCACATTCACCAGAAACCCATCGGTTTGTTAAATGTCAATAATTTTTATGATGGTTTCATCGCATTTCTTAACCATGCAAGAAAAAACTATTTCATTCCTTCCAATGCGAAAAAGCTTTTTATTTGTGCTCACACTGCTAATGAGCTACTTGATCTGTTACAAGCTTATAGACCGGAGTCAGACCTCTGGACCTTTGTGTTGGAGCATCCAAATAATGATGGTAACAGCAGCCACAGTAAGAAGTACAAATTAGATTTAACTCTCCGCCTGTAAATATTTTCTTCTGTGTTGCATCACCTAGGTGATGTCTTCTAAACTCTACTTCTTTCCTTTAAAATATTAAGGACAATGTTTCGTTCTGGTTAGGGGGAGAGAATAGTCGACAATTGTGGAATCTTGGTTAAGTTTTTACTAATTTTTTGTTGTAGAAACTAACTGTTGCTAACTTTTTGTGTTGAAGATGGCTAAATATAGAGTGTAGTGTCTCTAGAAACCCATTTTCTTAGTTAAAAAAAAAAATTCTTTTTCTATCATTTTAAGTGTAACTTTTTTAATTAGTTTTTCTTAATCATCTTTACATTTCTGCATGCATATTTTTCCTTTCATGTTTAGAATAGGTTGGGGGGTAGAATGTTGTTTAAAAAAAATGGGGGAAAGGACACAGAGACCCCTAATGTTTGAATAAGGGACACAGAGACCCCCAACGTTTGAAAAAGGGACACAAAACCCCCTAAAGTTTCAAAAAAAGACACTCAAACCCCCATTTGTTAACAGAAATTATAATTTTAAAGTGTAATTACCATTATACCCTTATAGCATATTAAAAAATAATTGTTCATTGTCCAATTTATTCCTATATTATTAATAAAATTACAAATATAACTTCATTACCCAATGGATTATTAATAATATAGGAATAAATTTAATTTATTTTTATTTTGATATATACGAAAATGGATTAAATTTATTTTTATTATATTAGTAATCAACTTTAATTTATTTTTATTCTTGAGCAATGGATTCAATTTATTTAGTTGAAGAGAAAATTTGACAAAAATTAAATGAAAAATTTGGATAATGAAGTTATATTCGTAATTTTATTAATAATATAGGAATAAATTGGACAATGAACAATTATTTTTTAATATGCTATAAGGGTATAATGGTAATTGCACTTTAAAATTATAATTTCTGGTAACAAATGGGGGTCTGAGTGTCTTTTTTGAAACCTTAGGGGATTTTGTGTCCCTTTTTCAAACGTTGGGGGTCTATATGTCCCTTATTCAAACATTGGGGGTCTCTGTGTCCTTTTCCCAAAAAAATGAGCGATTTGTTTTAACATTGGATGACATGATTAAATTCAATTTTAGTATTTGTATTATCTTTGGTCTTAAGTGATGTTATGTTATGTTTGCTACTTTACTTGTTGATGTCGGAGACAAATATGAGTTGCTTGAAGGAATGAACATGTCATAATAAGTACCAAGTGAGTTTTTGAGCCTATTATTTTTCTTGGAGAGTAACCCTTTTGCCCATTCTTTATACAACTTAGCAGTTTATTATTGTATACATGATCTCTAGATTTCTTTTGAGTTAACCTTTAAAAAAATTGTAAAATTAAAAAAAAAGAAAAAAAAGTGTATTGCTACATATGGAGGCCCATATAACTAGTAGATATGAAAGATTATTTAGAGCCCTAAAAGACGATGGAAATGACATCTTTGATCCGTTTGAGCCTTTCTAGCCATCCCTTTTATCAAATATCCATAGTTAACCCTTTTAAGCCTTTAAAAAAAACTTTTCTTTGTCAAACTTATCATCTTCACCCACTCCGATTTAGAGTATTACCTAATATCTTACAAGTTCCATCACCTATTTATATTTGAGAAAAATGTAAATAAATATTTTGTATAGTGAAGTTATGCCCAACAAAAGCAAAAAAAAAATTGTTGTTTAAAAAAAAAAGAATAACAATAATAGGTGAAATCCACCTTGCAACTTCCAAAAAAAAAATTCCTCTGCATTTTTTTCAAACATACACTTTGTTTTCCTTATTTCCTCTCCTTTGTTAGCTATGTCCCTAGCCTACGTTACGTCCTAATAAAAGTTCTTCTTGATTTTAGGGAACTATAGTCTGAAGTAGAAGCTAATTATATGGACTAAAAAAATGTAGTGGTGCATAAAAAAAATAAAAATAAATAAATTTGGTTAACTAGCGTTTTTATTTGACTTGAGATCATATTATTTCTAAGCTGAGGGCATATTTCTTTCATCTTGGTGAGAGCATGTGATATCATTTCTTTATTATTTTCTCTCAATTACTAGTCATTGCAGTGACTAATTTTATTAGGTATAATTTCTTTGTGAAAGTGTCATTATATCCAATGAGATTTTGAGGTTTAACATGTCATTCTTGAAAGTAGTTGTGATAAAGTCTACTGGTCTGATTCATGTGGATGGTTGATGTGGGTGTGATGTTTCTTTAGAATGGAGATAATGCTTATACTTTTATTTGATTACTATCATTAGTCTGATTGAATAAACATGATTGTTAAAAAAAAAAATCATTTTGGATTTGAATTTTGTTTTCGCTTTATTTGCTAGGGACTAGCAATAAGCTGGTTGGGGGGTGTGTTGAGTGTTAGAAAATGTATATTTATAAAAGAAAAAATTGTCATTTTACATTTCAAGTTTTATTAACATCCTTACTTTTATGTATTTAAACTTCTTGCCATTTAATTATGTGTGTTGTATTATAATTAAGTATTTTATGTATTTTAGGGGCATCATAGTTATTTCACAATGAACGAGAGATCAAACGGCAAAATGGACATCACTTTTGAACTCAGGACGGTCGAAAACCTTAGGAGGAGCATAAAAGGAAAAATGGCACTGTTCACATGTACGGTACTGTCTACGTTACTGTTCACGACATTGTTCACATAGACGGATCGATGATGTGGCATTGACCAATTATGTGGCATTGACTCATGAGGTGTCACGATCCTGTTAGACTAAAATTCTTATGCACTGTTGATCGATGACGTGGCAACATATCAGTGGACCAAAAATCTCACGTACGGTACATGCATTACACAGGATTATTTTCAACCAAACTGCGTCACTATTCAACCCAGGTCAAATCGTGTTACTGTTCACCCGCGTGGTCAAACCGCGTACTATTGACTGATGACGTGGCGCAATCCTGAGCGTCCAAACTGTTTTTAATCCGGTGGCCATGATTTACTCAATGTATCTATAAAAAGGGGGCTCTCCCCCCCTAATTTAATATCTTTGAATCCATTTTTGGACTCCATTTTATGTAATTTCCTCTCCATCTTGTATTTTTTACGTATTTTAATAAATTCTCATTTTGCCCCTAGTTCAATTATGAGTAGCTAATTTTCTTTCAAGGTTAAGTTGAAGGTGAAATCTCAACATGTGTCATGGGCTTTATTTGGTAAATTTATTTTCTTTTCCCCTCTAATGTTTGTGGATTTTTTGACTTCTCGTCGATAAATAATAATAATCTTGTCTACCGCCTTGGTTTCACCGGCTCTCTAGTACAAGGTTATTATTATTTGGCACGATAAGCCCTTAGCACCATATTGATTAGAGTGTGGTTCATGAGGTGTGGATTCCCCCCTCATAATTTAATTGGTATTAATAAGGAATATTTAGCCCATAATGCATGTTGATACGGATCCAGATACCCAAGTACGTCATTTTAATAGATTTCTATTCAATTTATTCTCGCCATTTAAATTCCAATTTTATGATAATCCAAATCATTTTCACCATAAATCCAACCACTCTCATACAAAATTAATTCTATATATAATTAAAATCTATCTCTTTGTGGGATCGACACTCGTCACCATTGATCTATTCTACAATAGATTCGTGCACTTGCGAGTTCAATAAAATTTGCACAACAAGAAGCACCATAAAATTTGTAAAATAAATCTTACTTTCTTGTAACTTTTTTCCCCTTTGTTTAGAAATCAAACTTTCTTGGGACCAAAATTTTACTTTATTATTTTTTGGGAGCCAAGTCAAAAAGGTTGGCTAAAGAGTAGAGTGTATGAGTGTGAGAGAGAGATTTATTGAAAGGTAAATCAACAGGCAACTTGTGAATATGCTTTCATTTCATTTTTAATTGTTCTTTAATTGTTACTACTCTTGATTTTGCATTTCATAAGCTACTCATAGATTCATTCATTCATTCAATGTTAGATATAGAAATATACAAGGCTGTAATGACGTGATACCCCATATGTTTGAAAAAATTACTCAACGAACCAGTGAATACCCATAAATATAATTTGTGACTGAAGATACACTTTAAGACTTGAAGAAGCAAGATTTGAAATCTAAAATTATTGTTTTAACCTTTTAAGACTTGAAGAAGCAAGACTTGATGATACTAAAAACTTAAAGAAGCAAGACTTGAAAAAGCAGACCTAGACACTGTGGCTCAAAGTCTTGAGAAGATTTTGTGGAGTATTAGCAGGCAGTGGCAGGGTATTGTGGTGGTGGGTAGCTAGCACGGTTGTCAATTTTGGTGGCTGGTTGGCTAGTGATGGCGTGGTGCTGCATCGGTGACTTATGACAGTGGAGAGAGGCTTGACGCGGTGACGCATGATAGAAGCTTGACTGCGTGACAGAGAGGCTTGATGCAGTGACACTTGATGGAGGCTTGAAGCAGTGACACTTGATGGAGGCTTGACGGCGTGACGAAGAGGCTTGACGCGGTGATATAAAAGCGAGAGATCTGAGCTGGTGTTGGAGCACTGGATCGAGAGTAGCGGCACTCTCTCTCTCTTTCAAAGTATTGTAATGTTAATTGTTAAGGACTTAGGGTTTGTTTTTACGTCTTGTGAGTGTGTGGGGTGAGGTGTCATGTGTGAATGTGTGCGTGTGTTTTTGTTTTTGTTTTTTTAACAGTTAGCGATACCTTATTGTCATTGCGAAAAATTATAATGACTTTTGTTTAAAACTTAAAAGCTTAATTTTTATAGGTCTTGGGTTCGAGTTTTATCGGGAACAATATCAGAATTACTTTAATTTTTTTACAAATACTTTAGTGTCAGTAATCTCTGATATTTAATTTAGAGACACCATAGTATTAGTATTTTGTGATACTTATATGTTAAACACGGAAAATGGTCCATATATATGTAACTACTGATACTTTTTAATAAAGTGTCACGAACTAAGTATCAGTAAAAATCATTTTTCTAGTAGTGTTAATAAATTACTCATAAAATTGTGGCATATATTAAAATGACAATCAATCTTGATATTGACTGACAACCAATTTTTATAGTGATTGGCACATGTTGCAATGTTGGACCAATGACGGAAATGCTTCATTAAGATTACATGGAAAATAAATGTTGATTGACTTTCAAATTAGGCCAACATACAAGTAGTCGTCAATTTTATTTTTTCCAATAGTTGATAAAGATGGTCAGCTAAGAACAAAAAAAGTTGATTGAGATAATTTAAAGAATTTAAGCGTAAGTTTGGATTTTAAATTATCAAATAATTTATTCCAGTATTGATTCTTAAATAATGTGCTTTGGAATTAATAACTCAATAGGATGTTTGATATATTGAAATTTGTGAAAATCAATAATCAATTATTTTTTATACATGTTCATACATTTTAATAAATTACTCATAAATTTGTGGTGTACACTGAAATAATAAGTTAATAACATAGAAACGATATCTGAAGACTGAAGACTGAAGCTCTTGAGTCCCTTTATATCCTTGCATTAATTTGAATCAATGCTCGAATTAAAATCAAAGACCGATATTGAGAATTTATATAAATAACTTAAGAGTATGATTGAGTTTACATTGAATTATATATATCAAATAATATATTCAAGCACTGATATTCTCAAAAAAAAAAAAGACAATCAATCTTTGTTTCAGTTGATATTATTGATTGACAATGAATCTTAATAGTGATTGACAAATATTGGGAAAATCACTCTCGGTGATTAATAGTCTTCGTCCTCACTATGAATAAAACCGAGGCAAACAGTCTCTATACATATTATTTAATTGTTAATTGAATGAAAGGTACATACTATTTAATTGTTGAAAATAAAGTCAGTTTGATGCTTTTCCTGCTGAACAAAATGTATAAATCTTTACTGGATGATGGCACAATGAAATAAGTAATTGCACATCATTAAAATTTTTATCATTCAATGGGAGAGTGATATATACTTCACTTATGATAAAAATCTTGTGTGATTGTAACTTAAGAAGAACTGATTTAAGAACGGGAAAGATTAAGAGGGGATGATTGATCACTTTCTTTTTTTGGGGAACAATGAAATTCTCAGAACTCATAGCATGCTCCCCTGTTAATTTACAGGGATCATAGTTCAATTGGTTAACCGAATGAAAATGGTAGTGACCTTTGTGCATGGACATGCAATATGGCCAACTTTAGTTTGTTATCTCCGAGTATTATGAAATACCAATAACAAGAGCATAGCTAAAAACGAAGCCAAGGGTGCTAAACAAAGTCCTTTGCAACTCATATTTAGTTATAAAAAAAATGTGACGGTGCACACAAAATTAATTAACTGAATGAATAAACGTTAATGTTCTCTTTAGTAAACTCAATAACAGGCTCGATCGAATAGTTAAATGAGAGATTCACAAATAGAGGTAAAGATTCCCAATACATATTATTCAATGGTCGGGGAGTAACTCAAAGTATTGCTTTACTCACATTAAATAATTCTCGAAAAATTATCTTCCAACTATGATGAGAATGTTAAAAGTGCACTTAGCACCACAAGTTTTTGATAATATTTCAGAACCATTTTAAATTTTTATTTCATATCAATTAACTACTTTTTCCTTAATTACGTAACCAATGTTAAAAAATATAAAATAAATATTATTTTATCCTTGAATTTATTTAAAGAAATAAAATAAAATATTATTTTATCTTAAATTATTGAATAATAGCTAATAGAGTTAACAAAAACGTGTCTAGTTGATATAAAACTAAAAATTAAGGGGTTCTAAGAAAAATAAATGAAGCTGTATTTAATTGACTAACTTTGCAAAATCTTTCATTATTTAAGATTTTAAAAAATAATATGAACTTTTTATAATTATTTTCTTAAAGAGGGGTGGGTTTTATAAAATTTATAGGGTGAAAATGTGAAGCCGCAAACTGCGGTATTTAAACGATTCAGGATTAACAATATGGCATGCATGCTACTCAAAACTCAAATATCATCGCATTCACAAATTGACATGGATCATAAATTGTATAAGGCTGCAGCTAAGGGTGACATTGAACCCTTCAGGGAAATAGCAAGAGATGAACTAGAAAGCATAGTAACTGATGTCATGAAAAATACAGTCTTGGATGTGAACATAGTGGCATCCCATTTGACCCTGCAGACTGAAGAAGGAGAGATTAGTAGTGAATCAACCGAGTTCGTGGAACAGATACTTGATTTGTGTCAATCGTTACTATTTCAAGCTAATGCCAAAGGTGATTCTCCACTCCATCTTGCGGCAAAAAAGGGGCATGCTGCTATTGTGGAATTTCTGATTGGATTCGCGAATAGACAGTCCACAGCGAGGCAGATACTAGAGATGACAAATGAGGAGCAGAACACACCGTTGCACGAGGCAGTGCGACTTCGTAGCGTCGATGTTGCGAAAATTTTAATCGAAGCAGACCCTGGTGTTCCGTATTCTGCTAATCGCAACAGCGAAACTCCACTTTATATGGCTGCGGCGATTGGATCTGTCAAGATAGTAGCTAAAATTTTACAAAAATGCCCATCACCTGCTCATGAAGGTCCCGATGGGAAGACTGCCTTGCATGCTGCAGTCTACACATATCCCACAGGTACGCTTAAACGACTATATATATATATATATATATATATATATGGACACACATGCACATACACAGTTATACTCAAACTGTCGATATCCGCTCGAAATTTGGTGGACATAAAAATAAAATGAGATAGAATTCGATGTTCAGTTGGATTTGTGATGATCAGCGAATCAACATTATTATATTAGTAATCAATTTAATTTATTTTTATTCTTGAGCAATGGATTCAATTTATTTAGTTGAAGAGAAAATTTGACAAAAATTAAATGAAAAATTTGGATAATGAAGTTATATTCGTAATTTTATTAATAATATAGGAATAAATTGGACAATGAACAATTATTTTTTAATATGCTATAAGGGTATAATGGTAATTGCACTTTAAAATTATAATTTCTGGTAACAAATGGGGGTCTGAGTGTCTTTTTTGAAACCTTAGGGGATTTTGTGTCCCTTTTTCAAACGTTGGGGGTCTATATGTCCCTTATTCAAACATTGGGGGTCTCTGTGTCCTTTTCCCAAAAAAATGAGCGATTTGTTTTAACATTGGATGACATGATTAAATTCAATTTTAGTATTTGTATTATCTTTGGTCTTAAGTGATGTTATGTTATGTTTGCTACTTTACTTGTTGATGTCGGAGACAAATATGAGTTGCTTGAAGGAATGAACATGTCATAATAAGTACCAAGTGAGTTTTTGAGCCTATTATTTTTCTTGGAGAATAACCCTTTTGCCCACTCTTTATACAACTTAGCAGTTTATTATTGTATACATGATCTCTAGATTTCTTTTGAGTTAACCTTTAAAAAAATTGTAAAATTAAAAAAAAAGAAAAAAAAGTGTATTGCTACATATGGAGGCCCATATAACTAGTAGATATGAAAGATTATTTAGAGCCCTAAAAGACGATGGAAATGACATCTTTGATCCGTTTGAGCCTTTCTAGCCATCCCTTTTATCAAATATCCATAGTTAACCCTTTTAAGCCTTTAAAAAAAACTTTTCTTTGTCAAACTTATCATCTTCACCCACTCCGATTTAGAGTATTACCTAATATCTTACAAGTTCCATCACCTATTTATATTTGAGAAAAATGTAAATAAATATTTTGTATAGTGAAGTTATGCCCAACAAAAGCAAAAAAAAAATTGTTGTTTAAAAAAAAAAGAATAACAATAATAGGTGAAATCCACCTTGCAACTTCCAAAAAAAAAATTCCTCTGCATTTTTTTCAAACATACACTTTGTTTTCCTTATTTCCTCTCCTTTGTTAGCTATGTCCCTAGCCTACGTTACGTCCTAATAAAAGTTCTTCTTGATTTTAGGGAACTATAGTCTGAAGTAGAAGCTAATTATATGGACTAAAAAAATGTAGTGGTGCATAAAAAAAATAAAAATAAATAAATTTGGTTAACTAGCGTTTTTATTTGACTTGAGATCATATTATTTCTAAGCTGAGGGCATATTTCTTTCATCTTGGTGAGAGCATGTGATATCATTTCTTTATTATTTTCTCTCAATTACTAGTCATTGCAGTGACTAATTTTATTAGGTATAATTTCTTTGTGAAAGTGTCATTATATCCAATGAGATTTTGAGGTTTAACATGTCATTCTTGAAAGTAGTTGTGATAAAGTCTACTGGTCTGATTCATGTGGATGGTTGATGTGGGTGTGATGTTTCTTTAGAATGGAGATAATGCTTATACTTTTATTTGATTACTATCATTAGTCTGATTGAATAAACATGATTGTTAAAAAAAAAAATCATTTTGGATTTGAATTTTGTTTTCGCTTTATTTGCTAGGGACTAGCAATAAGCTGGTTGGGGGGTGTGTTGAGTGTTAGAAAATGTATATTTATAAAAGAAAAAATTGTCATTTTACATTTCAAGTTTTATTAACATCCTTACTTTTATGTATTTAAACTTCTTGCCATTTAATTATGTGTGTTGTATTATAATTAAGTATTTTATGTATTTTAGGGGCATCATAGTTATTTCACAATGAACGAGAGATCAAACGGCAAAATGGACATCACTTTTGAACTCAGGACGGTCGAAAACCTTAGGAGGAGCATAAAAAGAAAAATGGCACTGTTCACATGTACGGTACTGTCTACGTTACTGTTCACGACATTGTTCACATAGACGGATCGATGATGTGGCATTGACCAATTATGTGGCATTGACTCATGAGGTGTCACGATCCTGTTAGACTAAAATTCTTATGCACTGTTGATCGATGACGTGGCAACATATCAGTGGACCAAAAATCTCACGTACGGTACATGCATTACACAGGATTATTTTCAACCAAACTGCGTCACTATTCAACCCAGGTCAAATCGTGTTACTGTTCACCCGCGTGGTCAAACCGCGTACTATTGACTGATGACGTGGCGCAATCCTGAGCGTTCAAACTGTTTTTGATCCGGTGGCCATGATTTACTCAATGTATCTATAAAAAGGGGGCTCTCCCCCCCTAATTTAATATCTTTGAATCCATTTTTGGACTCCATTTTATGTAATTTCCTCTCCATCTTGTATTTTTTACGTATTTTAATAAATTCTCATTTTGCCCCTAGTTCAATTATGAGTAGCTAATTTTCTTTCAAGGTTAAGTTGAAGGTGAAATCTCAACATGTGTCATGGGCTTTATTTGGTAAATTTATTTTCTTTTCCCCTCTAATGTTTGTGGATTTTTTGACTTCTCGTCGATAAATAATAATAATCTTGTCTACCGCCTTGGTTTCACCGGCTCTCTAGTACAAGGTTATTATTATTTGGCACGATAAGCCCTTAGCACCATATTGATTAGAGTGTGGTTCATGAGGTGTGGATTCCCCCCTCATGATTTAATTGGNTTTAAGACTTGAAGAAGCAAGACTTGATGATACTAAAAACTTAAAGAAGCAAGACTTGAAAAAGCAGACCTAGACACTGTGGCTCAAAGTCTTGAGAAGATTTTGTGGAGTATTAGCAGGCAGTGGCAGGGTATTGTGGTGGTGGGTAGCTAGCACGGTTGTCAATTTTGGTGGCTGGTTGGCTAGTGATGGCGTGGTGCTGCATCGGTGACTTATGACAGTGGAGAGAGGCTTGACGCGGTGACGCATGATAGAAGCTTGACTGCGTGACAGAGAGGCTTGATGCAGTGACACTTGATGGAGGCTTGAAGCAGTGACACTTGATGGAGGCTTGACGGCGTGACGAAGAGGCTTGACGCGGTGATATAAAAGCGAGAGATCTGAGCTGGTGTTGGAGCACTGGATCGAGAGTAGCGGCACTCTCTCTCTCTTTCAAAGTATTGTAATGTTAATTGTTAAGGACTTAGGGTTTGTTTTAGCGTCTTGTGAGTGTGTGGGGTGAGGTGTCATGTGTGAATGTGTGCGTGTGTTTTTGTTTTTGTTTTTTTAACAGTTAGCGATACCTTATTGTCATTGCGAAAAATTATAATGACTTTTGTTTAAAACTTAAAAGCTTAATTTTTATAGGTCTTGGGTTCGAGTTTTATCGGGAACAATATCAGAATTACTTTAATTTTTTTACAAATACTTTAGTGTCAGTAATCTCTGATATTTAATTTAGAGACACCATAGTATTAGTATTTTGTGATACTTATATGTTAAACACGGAAAATGGTCCATATATATGTAACTACTGATACTTTTTAATAAAGTGTCACGAACTAAGTATCAGTAAAAATCATTTTTCTAGTAGTGTTAATAAATTACTCATAAAATTGTGGCATATATTAAAATGACAATCAATCTTGATATTGACTGACAACCAATTTTTATAGTGATTGGCACATGTTGCAATGTTGGACCAATGACGGAAATGCTTCATTAAGATTACATGGAAAATAAATGTTGATTGACTTTCAAATTAGGCCAACATACAAGTAGTCGTCAATTTTATTTTTTCCAATAGTTGATAAAGATGGTCAGCTAAGAACAAAAAAAGTTGATTGAGATAATTTAAAGAATTTAAGCGTAAGTTTGGATTTTAAATTATCAAATAATTTATTCCAGTATTGATTCTTAAATAATGTGCTTTGGAATTAATAACTCAATAGGATGTTTGATATATTGAAATTTGTGAAAATCAATAATCAATTATTTTTTATACATGTTCATACATTTTAATAAATTACTCATAAATTTGTGGTGTACACTGAAATAATAAGTTAATAACATAGAAACGATATCTGAAGACTGAAGACTGAAGCTCTTGAGTCCCTTTATATCCTTGCATTAATTTGAATCAATGCTCGAATTAAAATCAAAGACCGATATTGAGAATTTATATAAATAACTTAAGAGTATGATTGAGTTTACATTGAATTATATATATCAAATAATATATTCAAGCACTGATATTCTCAAAAAAAAAAAAGACAATCAATCTTTGTTTCAGTTGATATTATTGATTGACAATGAATCTTAATAGTGATTGACAAATATTGGGAAAATCACTCTCGGTGATTAATAGTCTTCGTCCTCACTATGAATAAAACCGAGGCAAACAGTCTCTATACATATTATTTAATTGTTAATTGAATGAAAGGTACATACTATTTAATTGTTGAAAATAAAGTCAGTTTGATGCTTTTCCTGCTGAACAAAATGTATAAATCTTTACTGGATGATGGCACAATGAAATAAGTAATTGCACATCATTAAAATTTTTATCATTCAATGGGAGAGTGATATATACTTCACTTATGATAAAAATCTTGTGTGATTGTAACTTAAGAAGAACTGATTTAAGAACGGGAAAGATTAAGAGGGGATGATTGATCACTTTCTTTTTTTGGGGAACAATGAAATTCTCAGAACTCATAGCATGCTCCCCTGTTAATTTACAGGGATCATAGTTCAATTGGTTAACCGAATGAAAATGGTAGTGACCTTTGTGCATGGACATGCAATATGGCCAACTTTAGTTTGTTATCTCCGAGTATTATGAAATACCAATAACAAGAGCATAGCTAAAAACGAAGCCAAGGGTGCTAAACAAAGTCCTTTGCAACTCATATTTAGTTATAAAAAAAATGTGACGGTGCACACAAAATTAATTAACTGAATGAATAAACGTTAATGTTCTCTTTAGTAAACTCAATAACAGGCTCGATCGAATAGTTAAATGAGAGATTCACAAATAGAGGTAAAGATTCCCAATACATATTATTCAATGGTCGGGGAGTAACTCAAAGTATTGCTTTACTCACATTAAATAATTCTCGAAAAATTATCTTCCAACTATGATGAGAATGTTAAAAGTGCACTTAGCACCACAAGTTTTTGATAATATTTCAGAACCATTTTAAATTTTTATTTCATATCAATTAACTACTTTTTCCTTAATTACGTAACCAATGTTAAAAAATATAAAATAAATATTATTTTATCCTTGAATTTATTTAAAGAAATAAAATAAAATATTATTTTATCTTAAATTATTGAATAATAGCTAATAGAGTTAACAAAAACGTGTCTAGTTGATATAAAACTAAAAATTAAGGGGTTCTAAGAAAAATAAATGAAGCTGTATTTAATTGACTAACTTTGCAAAATCTTTCATTATTTAAGATTTTAAAAAATAATATGAACTTTTTATAATTATTTTCTTAAAGAGGGGTGGGTTTTATAAAATTTATAGGGTGAAAATGTGAAGCCGCAAACTGCGGTATTTAAACGATTCAGGATTAACAATATGGCATGCATGCTACTCAAAACTCAAATATCATCGCATTCACAAATTGACATGGATCATAAATTGTATAAGGCTGCAGCTAAGGGTGACATTGAACCCTTCAGGGAAATAGCAAGAGATGAACTAGAAAGCATAGTAACTGATGTCATGAAAAATACAGTCTTGGATGTGAACATAGTGGCATCCCATTTGACCCTGCAGACTGAAGAAGGAGAGATTAGTAGTGAATCAACCGAGTTCGTGGAACAGATACTTGATTTGTGTCAATCGTTACTATTTCAAGCTAATGCCAAAGGTGATTCTCCACTCCATCTTGCGGCAAAAAAGGGGCATGCTGCTATTGTGGAATTTCTGATTGGATTCGCGAATAGACAGTCCACAGCGAGGCAGATACTAGAGATGACAAATGAGGAGCAGAACACACCGTTGCACGAGGCAGTGCGACTTCGTAGCGTCGATGTTGCGAAAATTTTAATCGAAGCAGACCCTGGTGTTCCGTATTCTGCTAATCGCAACAGCGAAACTCCACTTTATATGGCTGCGGCGATTGGATCTGTCAAGATAGTAGCTAAAATTTTACAAAAATGCCCATCACCTGCTCATGAAGGTCCCGATGGGAAGACTGCCTTGCATGCTGCAGTCTACACATATCCCACAGGTACGCTTAAACGACTATATATATATATATATATATATATATATGGACACACATGCACATACACAGTTATACTCAAACTGTCGATATCCGCTCGAAATTTGGTGGACATAAAAATAAAATGAGATAGAATTCGATGTTCAGTTGGATTTGTGATGATCAGCGAATCAACGGTGAAATTTGTTTAATACGTGTCCAAGTCGGGTTCCAATAAATTGTCAGCTAAATTTGTCTGTCCGTATGATGATCTGTAATTGTTGCGTTAACATCCACCAAAAAGAAAAAAAAAATCATTATTTTCACCATCAAGAAAATTTGATAAATTTAATTTGGTTTGTAGGTTATTGGCTAATTTTTGGATATCTCCTTGAGGTTTGGCCTTGCTACACTTAGATAGAATGTATGTATAAATTGACATTTAGCACCCCTGGACGTGTATAAGCATTACAAAGCTGTTTGATTTGTCAGTGAAATTATAATAATACCGTTC
Source organism: Citrus medica (assembly GCA_002013955.2). NCBI lineage: Eukaryota > Viridiplantae > Streptophyta > Magnoliopsida > Sapindales > Rutaceae > Citrus > Citrus medica. Next base: position 125,789 of record MKYO02001339.1, on the reverse strand, counting down.
GTTAACTGAGAATAGACCAAATCACTTTAATCAAGTATCTTGTCATTTGCAATAAAATGAAATGTTCTCTGACTTTTTACGCCAAATTATTTGTATTTCCACTAGAATTACTTCTCACGTCTTAGAATCCGGCTGTCCATTTCAAAATTTTACCGTCTCCTAACATAACCCTTGCTCATTCTGCTTCAAATTTACAATTTAACTTTGTACTCAAAGATTCAAAACTTTATCATCATAGCCAATTAACTCATCCTCAAGTAATCAAACATACCAGTAATACCCAAAAATCACCCAAATTGAGGGGGGGAAAACATATTTTTTAATATGTACAATGCCTTGAATTAGTCAATAGCAAGCGCAATAAATTCCTCTGTGAATTTAAAATTCAAGTTTCTAATAAGACAAGAAAGCAAGCAAACAAAATGGAAAAGAAATTAAATTTAAAATCAATAATAACTTTATGAAAGTAGAATACATAGTGGAGCTCTTGGTCATCAGTAATCCAGCCTTGACCGGCACCTAAAGCGGTGTACTTAGAGACGTCGTGCTGCGACTAAGCAAGCTGAGCATCAATCCTCGGCAGCTGATCCACCGACGTGTCGACCCTCAAGCAAGCCACATGTGCTGAGAGTAGCTGCTCGTACAACGGATGCGAACAATATCTCTGCCTCACACCTCGCATTCTGCTAATTCACAGCTCTGTCGGCGCCGCTCTCAACCACCACTCCTTCGCGCTTGTTATTAGTATTGGCCTTGTTCATGTTCTGACTTGTGGTGTTCTTCAAACCGGCGGATTCGACGGCGGCGATGATGGAGTTGTTGGTAGGAATGACGTCTTCGATGAGTGGGCATTATTTGTTTTGGACTGAAGCTGAATGGTAAAGTGAAGATGGGTTTGATAAAGTGAAGGTGGGGTATCGTTTGTTTCACTCGATTCCAAGCTTTATATAATTGTGCATTCTGAATACACATTGATTTGTTTAATCAATCACTGTCAATTAGCTTTTTTAAGATTTAAAAATTATAAACTTTTGCAATTTCAAAATTATCCCCGTTTACCAAACGGCTCCCTAACGTTTATACACGCTGGAGGTGCTATACGTTAATATATGTATACATTTTATCTAAGTGTAATAAGACCAAATCTCAGGGGAGGTATCCAAAAATTAGCCGGTAGGTTATTTAGTATATCCAAAAATTAGCCGGTAGGTTATTTAGTATATTCTTTCAGGAGTGATAAAGCAATTACTTGGGAAAAAGGGGGGTTTGACAGCAGTGCGAGACAAATACGGTTGGACTCCACTCCATCATGCTGCATATAGTGGTCGCGAATTGACCTCAAAACTTTTAATAGACTATGATAAATCAGCTGCACGCATCGGTGACAAAGATCGGAAGATGACAGCTCTTCATTTAGCTGCCGCCAGAGGGCATATAATGGTAGTAGATAGAATTCTTTCCTCGTGTGAAGATTGTTGTGCACAAGTCGATGAAAGAGGGTGGAATTTTCTTCACTTTGCTATGGTCAGTTTAGATCTCTTCCAATTGAGCGGTCTCCTAATAAAACATCCGATCGTCAGAAACAGCCGTTTGTTAATTGATGAGGACGTAAATGGAAACACTCCTCTCCACGTGGTTGCTGCTGTCTGTCGACTTTCACCCCGTGTGGCTGTCCTTCCGTCCCTTCTCAAAGTTTTAGGCGGTAATAATGCCGTCAACAATGATGGTATTAGTGTTCAAGATGTAAAACGCCATGGATTTCCTGAGCTCGAGGTAAATTCATTTTTACTGTTTACTCATTGCCACCTTTTTTATTTATTTATTGCTACTTGCTCCTCACAGCTACTAATTGTTTATACGGGCGCAGCTATGCCAAGTAATGTTAATCAATTCATACTTTCTTTTTATTTTTCTTAAATGGGAACAACTTTTTCATCGCATTGCACTGCAATATCGAACATTTGTGAGTAAAAATTAACAATGTTGTTATGAGTTTAACCCAAAAAAAAAAAGGTTAAAAAAGAGCATGTTATATATGGTCCCATATCACTAATTCCTAGAGTCACACCCATAAGCACGTCATAACATTAATATAGAGGAAAATGCTATTTGTACCTGATATTTGTACATTTTCTACCTATCAAATAGAATGAAGACACTTGTGCATACAAACAAAAATTAATAAATTGAATGAGCTCGCTTTGCTTTGTAGTGAAAAGTGTCGTATACAATATTGTGTGTCACTTAACTCATTTTATATTTATAAAATCTAAATTAGTTTAATGTGACGAATGGGTTTCATAGGTCTTGAATGTGCTACACACGATATAATATTATCATAAATTAGGGTTCGTTTACTGTGCAACGGTTGCACGGTACCCAAACTTTATCTTTTTCTGGTTTAGCCAATAGATCTAATGGCTAAAGTGTTCAACGGCTGAGATTTTTTCAATTGATTATTAACACTTAACTTCTTACTGTTCATTACAAAATCATAAAAATTAAAGTTTTTAAATATTTATGTAAAGCAAAATAATAATAATGACAATAGTATTATTTAAAACGAAAAAATCTATAAACTTTAATAATGCTGACGATGATGATGTTGATAACATAAATAATAATGTAATAATTAGAATAATAAATTTAATAAATTTTGATAATATTACTATTAATAAAATAATAATAATTATTATTATTAATTAAAAGAATAAAGTTAATATATTTTAATAATAGTGATAAATTAATAAATAATAATAATAACTTAATTAAAGTAATTGTAACAATTAAAATAATAAAATTAATTAATTTCATAATAATAATAATAATTAATAATGATTAAAATAATAAAGTTAATATATTTTAATAATAGTAATAAAAATAACAAAATTAATAAATAATAATAATGACTTAATTAAAGTAATTGAAACAATAAAATAATAAAATTAATTAATTTCATAATAATAATAATAATTGATGACAGCAACAATAATACATAATAATTAAATTAATAAATTTTAATGATAATAATAATATTAATAATGATGACATTTATGGTAGTAATAATAATACACGACAATAATTAAAATAATAAATTTTAATAATAATAACAATAATATTAATATAATAATAATGACATTAATAAAATATTAATAATAGTAACAGTTAAATTTTTTTTTAAATCTATTTTTATCCCAAAAGAGGACTCATATATAAAAATTTGTAACTTCTAGTATCTATTCATTTTTTTTTATAAAATATAGGTATTGAGATGTAATTAATTGAAAAAGACAAAATTGAGTGTTACGGTGCAACCGTTATACCATAGTTTCATCCCATAAATTATTATGTGTGCTAAATGATTACTTACATTATCATCTTAATTGTTTTATAGTGAATGGGGAGAGGTATTGGTGTGTATGCCACGTTATTTGTATCAAATATTAGTGAAGCATACCACACCCCCTCTCCCTCTCTCTATATATATACATACTGTATTGTAGATAACTAAATCTTATAAAATAAAGGTATCTTTTGTCCTGGCCTTGAAATTGGTCCTCTTTTTTTAAAAAAAATGGTTTCATAAATTTTCTTAGATCAATATTTAATTTACCTAATATGATCAACATATCGCAGCTAGAAATCCAAGAGTTGTCCAAAAATGTTGGCCGTGGACAATATCCAAATGGTATTAAAAGAAATGCAATCGCTACATATGGTAGTGGCTACACTTATTGCAACAGTTACCTTCGCTGCAGGGTTCACATTACCCGGTGGTTACTGGGGTAAAGAAGGCCCCAATTCCCGGCACTCCAATCCTCATAAAAAATGCAGGTTTCCGAGCATTTGTTGTATCTGATGTCATAGCCATGGTCCTCTCCGTTTCAGCTATCTTTATTTATTTCCTTACTCCAACTAAGACCCTTCGGCAAACCCCGTTTCTTTCTGAAGTGCCCCATTATCTCATCCTGGTTTCCTTGTTAGCAATGGTGGTTGCATTTATTACAGGCACATACGCAGGGTTGGCACCTTCTGTTAGGCTTTCCGTTGCTACTTGTGTTCTTGGCTCGAGCTTCATTCTCTTTGCCTTTGCCAACATGTACATGCTTGCTCGTGGACTCTACCAAAGAACTTTCGGCCATAACTACAAGTATTTGTATTCATGATATAATTAGAAAAATAAATCTCCATGTTGGAGAAATTACCATGATTCTGTGTAGTTGCCCTGGAATGTTGAGCTATTACTTACTTGTGTCCTTGGCTCGAGCTATTTTATACATATGTTGGAAAAATAAATCTCTATACATTACTTCAACTGGGATCGTACTCGATTGTATTGAGCTATTATCATCAAAAGAGGATTACGTACAAATACAAGGTCAACGGGAAATTGAAAGTAGCATACTAGCATTCCAACATTTCTAACTAACAAATTCTACCTACAACAGGGTCATGTAGAGGTGCTTTTCAAGTGCTGAAGAAAACATAGAGGTTAGTGCACAGCAGCTTCACGAAGAAAATCACCCTTTAAACTGACTAATGCATGAAATTCCCTTTCAGCCTCTACCCACAACATCTTTCTCAATCTTCAAGTTCTTGTCACCCAGTAAGACCGGATTCTCAGCTTGCACATAACGGTAATTAGGCATTTTTGTGCAAGTAAAACATATCGATTGACACACAGTTGAAAAGAACCCCATGCTTCAGCATCTTGTGTACAATCCCCTTCAAGATCTATCCCCTGAAAAATCTTGCCAATGAAAACAACAGGAAAGAGCATCTCCCCTGCGTTCTCTCTAACTTTTCCCTCCCCTATGCTCTCCAGAGTTGTGACAGCAAGATAGCATCTGAGATCTTTGGTGGACTTTCTGCCAGCAAAGTCATCCAACAAACAGATAACAATAGTGACCAGATTTTCAGCAAGCTCTACAACATTCCAGGGCAACTTCACTTTGACAAACGTTGGGTTCCACATGTAATCATAAACCAAATACCAATGAGTGAGATAAATAATAATCTATTCCAAGTTTCGATTCCTAAAGTTTTCACAGACTCTGTCTTTCCATGTCTGACGAAATCATCAATATATGTTGACAATTGACAGGATTTGGCAGATTTGATCGGAAGAAAACCACAAAATATATAAGTGAAAATGAGAAATTTGTTTTCTTTAAGCAACAGAGCACATAGGGAAACAAGTTGGCAGTGGCGGTGAGTAGCAGGCAGCGAAAACCAATAATATAACATTTAGATAGTGGAACTCAAATGCGCAATCATAATTCAGAGTGCTGCCATCATTAAGTGACAATTTGTAGAATGCAGTCCACAAGCCAAGGTTGCACTTATTTGAATTGCTACTAAATAGCTTGAAAAAGATGAAGAAAACAAACTAATTGATGCAAATATGCACATCAAATAAAGAACATATAAATCTATTAAACTGGAATGTTCTATGAAAGAAAGTTCTAAAGCAAGAAAACAACCTTCTCCAGGTGAGCCTCTCTTGTTGCATGAAAAGATCTTAGATAGTTTCTAAATATGCGTCAAGTGGGAACTGTAAAAAGTTCCAGGCTGGGATACCAAACACTACCCTTCACACCACCAGGCTAAATTGTTTAAAGCATAAATTTTTCCAAATCTACAAAAAACAATGAATTTAACATAATTTTTATTAACATTGCTCCATTCTCAAGAGTAAAAAAACAGAGTAAAAAATCTGAAAGTTTGCACCTCATAATCTCACCATCGAAAATCAAAAGCTACTTAAGGCCTAAACAAGGATCATCATGATCCGTATCTAGCATTTCGCTAAACAAGGATCATCATGATTTGTATCTAGCATTTCATTCATACACTATAATCTGTACATCCATTTTGCCACATGATAACCCAATTTCTATAACTAGCACATTGTCTCTGAAAGCCATACAATTGTAGCATCTGAAAGTCATACATTTTTAGCTTTTTTTTCCCTGGATGTCCCTTTATCTTCAAACTAATTCAAAGCAAACCATATCAAAAAATCAAAATCACCAAACCCCTCCAAAAAATTAAAAATGAAAGAGAGATATATAAAAGACTCGACGTATTACCAAGAAATGAAATACATTTTAAATGCTAAATGTACAAAACAAACAGTCAATAACAATCATTTCATTCGATCATCAAAGTGTCCCAACAAGAAAATTTCAGGAAAAAAAAAAACAAAGCATTTGGGTATCAAATAGGAAAGAATTTTTTTAAAAAATAAAATGAAATGACAATTCGAGCTTAATGATTAAAACCTTACCCAGCAGTAAGAGTGATGAAGCACTTTCTGACTCACTGAGTCTGTAACTCGTTCTCTCGTGATCCTTCAACTTACGTTCTCTGTCGGAGTGGAGCTCTCACAGCTGTGGTCAAAATGGCTAAACTGAGGTCAATAGTTGCCTGCCGCGTCAAAAATAAGGTGGTGAATTTCCAATGATTTTTATGAACCCACCCCTCTCCCAAAAACTAATTGCCATAAACCCACATTATTTTTTATAAAATATAAATAAAGAAGAAATTTTGGAGATTTCATGGAATAAAATTAAATAACTAATTATTAAATATAAAAGCACATGTTTCTTGAAGTTATTTTATTATTTTGTATTATCAGGACAAAATAAATAAATAAATGAAACTTATCTTAAATCAATATTAATAGTTAAAGATATCTAAATATAAAAAAAATTATAAGAATGACTTAATTGATTAATTGTCAAAATTTTGTTGATTCATATATTTAAAAAATTACATAAACTTATTACAATTATTTTCTTAAAATGAGATAGATTTATGAAACTAGTGGAGTGGACATATTCCCACCCCAAAAAAAGAAAAAAAAATTGTAAGAGATAATAACATATGGGTCCCCTTTTTTGTATTTCCTCAAATAAGGACATAGTTTGCACATTCAGTATCAAAAAGTCATTAACCAATACGAAACCGCTAAAATGTTGGTGAAAACTCTGAAATGTAAGGGTAATATAATCAATTTTATCAAGTGTTAGGAGCTTATTTTATACAAATTGACAATTAATATGAGAAGTAAAGGTATTCAGTGAGTCTAATGTTATAATGTTCTCATAAACTTTTCTTTCTCCAATTCCACTTGTTGGATTCTTGAACTTAGGCAGGCTTACATTATATCAAAACAGATTACATTATATCAAAACGGAATAAACATACTAATATGGACTCAATTACAAGCTTCAAATAATTTTTTTTCTAATTTGTTTATCACAAAAATTGTGTAAAAAAAAAGCTTATATAAAATAATGATACATTTTCATTGCATTTTGATACAAATTGTTTCTTAACAAAATGGTTGAGAAAATATATAAGAAACAATAATGAAATGTACAATTTCCAGATTGGGGAACTATAAATTGCAATGCTGAGACAGTAAAACAGCTTGTGCAAATTAATATACCCCAAAACAGAAGAAAGAATCCATCATTTCTAATTCTAGTGTGCTGAGAAACAAGCCTTCTAGGCTTCTATGTAAGTAGCAGCTACATATCCATAAGTTCTTTTTTTTTTCTTCAAGTAATTCACATAAACCTCCTCTTGCTTATACTGCAAGGAAATGCAGGTCTATTCATTATTCCTGCATAATATGTGCAAGCGTTTACAAGTCAATATCACCTGTCCCACTGGATAATAAAATTGGTCCAATTGATTCACCTTCTACTCTGCCAAATACCAAGTACTTCCGTTTTAGATTTCTCCCTTAGCTTCCCCGATTCATCGCATTGCAATCACTAAGAACTAGACCGCCACGCCATTCCCTATCTTTGGTTGTTGGTCGTATGAGAAGAATGACTTTTTTCCTGGAAACATGGTGGTAAGTTGGCACCCGTCGAGGTGACATTAAAGTATATTTCACAGGACCATACCGCAATATGACTCAAAGCTAAATGTTGCATAAAAAACTCCATGCAAGACTTCTCCCTTGACGGGCAAGAAAGTGCGACACATAAATGCTAACGGAAGTACACAACCCCTGACCATTAACAGAGGGCCCCTCTTTGCCAATTCTCTTCAAGTTGGTTACTGAAAGAAAGTAACCATGACCCTTGCAAGCCTTCTCATTTATCAAGCCCTTCAAGTTGATTACAAACTTAAAATATATCGCTGAGGAAACTGTAGCCCGTTTGGTGTCCAAACGTTTTAGCAGGCACCGCTACATCTCTGAGCAATTCCAATTTGAAAAGCATTTGTCATCTATATAAAAACAACTAAAATAAGTAGGACTATTACACAATTAATCAACCAGAAATCTTCCAGATTCTATGCAGCCATACAACATTTATTATTGCAAATCTTCCCAAATACAGTACTTGTGAAATGTTGCATTGTTAGCCATTGCAGTATAATGTTGTTTAGAAATCTAATAGAAAAAATTAACAAGAATACAATGATGCTGATACCACTGTATGCAACCCCAACTACACCATGACTTGGATGTTAATTTGAAAACTAATCAAGATTTTAAAATTAGTATTGTATCCATAGTACGATCCACAAAAATCGAAGAACGAACTAATAAAAAGGTTGTACCAAAATGAGATCAATGACTAAAGGAGCATTTTCAGATACATTACGAACTATATATATTTTGAACATAATAATTTGTTCCTATAAACACATCAGTGTTTCGGATCATTACTCATCAGTAATCTATTTGGCTATATATATACCTTCTCTTGCGTACTATCTCATGTTAAATATCTAAAGTAATTTATGCTACCTAGCTCTTCACTAACACTAAAGCAGCAAAAAGCACTGATACTCTCTGCAGTTAACATGACCAACAAGAATTTCAAAATTTGGATGGGATGTAAACAAGTGTATGAGGCTCGCTGGTGAGTCAAACTCGTTTGGCTTAAACGGCAGCGTTTTGGTGTGTTATAACTCATAACCACTACGATGTCACGAGGAAAAGCACAAGTGTTTTCACTTACTATCCTTAAGCTTCAAAACGGCAGTGACCTTGTGTCGTTTTAATCAAACTTTACGTGACGCACGTGATGGTCATGTGAGTTTGCTTAAGTCGATTCGGTAAAGCCATTATCCCACATGTCAACGAGCTGTACATTCTCGGTTTGCCGGTTTGTTGTTGTTATAGGTATGAAAGCTGGCTGGTATAACAGTTTTGATTCATCCTTGTAAACAATATAGAGAGAGAGAAAAACTAGAGAGAGTAGTTAATCTTTTTCTTTGTAACCTCTTATACAAGCTGTGTACAAGATCCTCCATTGTTTTTCAATAAAAGTCTCCAGAAAGCCTCTCCCGTAGACGTAAGTTGTGCCATTCTTGGTAGAGCCGAACCATGTGATTGTTTCTGTTTTTAGTTTCTTGATTCATTGATCTAGTATAGAGTTCTTGCATTAAAGTAATTCTTTCTGGATTTAATCTTCTCATTGTCCAACTTGAATAAATCTGATTAAAGATCCAGGGAAGTGGTTGAGTCTTGCAAAGGTTATAAGCAGATTCAATCACTGCAAAGTGTAATAACCATTTAAAGATCTCATTTCACAACATTCACTATAAAGGCCATAGTCTTAATATCCAATACCAAAAAAACAAAACAGAGAATATTCATGCAATGAGCAAAGAACGTAAACAACCTTCAGGGTTTAAAGAGAAATTAGAACATGCAAATGCACACAGAAGTATAATTGAACTGAGATGAAGAGATCAAGTGATGGGGTTGGTTTGAATAGAAAAAACAGAATGTTCTGACATCAGATGATGATATAATGGTATCTTCACATTATACATAGCGTATTAGTTAGTCCGGATTCGAATTGTAATGATGAAAAACTTGACCTGTGTTTCTTCTTCGTTGACTTTGAGTGGGACAACGTTAATATGTTGGAAACACTCTGCAAACGCACTCATGTTTACCGTTTTGAAGGCAATGATATGCTATCTGTATTTTCATGTTGTCATATCACTCAAGTCCTGCAAAGTTTTTACGTTAACATTTTAATGTCTTAACATTAATTCACTTGCAAAAATATATTAAGATCTAGAGCCCCACATGGAAAGTCGATTTTTAAATTAATTGAGTTTCACTCATATTTTCACACACTACAAGAAAAATGACCTACTATGACAGTCCTCTATGTGATATTTTTTGGTCTGCAAAGCTATTACGACAGATGAATGATAAATTTTATTTCTATCATTCATTTATGACATACTTGTGATAGAAATTTCATCTATCAAGCACTTATGATGGACTGATGATAAATTATTTGGTTATCAAGACATAATGACAAGTTTGTGATATAATTTTGAACATCAAGTAGCTTTTTTATTTTGACTTTATTTCACAAGGTTGACTGAAATTTTTAAAATGAATGAAAAAAATAAATAAAGAATAAACAATACCGTTTGGATTAAAAGTTTCTCTTTAGACAAGAAACGACACCGTTTAGATTGAAACTAAATAAAAACAAAACCCTCTTCAGTTTTCACTCATCAAATTTTTTTTCCCTAAGTGTTGGCACTCTCACTCTCGTCTCTCGCTCAGTCGCTCTTGTCAATCTCACACTCACAAAGCCCTTTTCACCTGAAATCCTTGCATGGGCATTGAGCCACTGCCGCCATTCTCTTGTATTTCACTATCAATTTTGGCTCTCATCGAGAACTATATGGAATACCCACCAAACGCATGTGCTACTATTATTGAATTTTAATACCCTAACTGAGAACCCTCGCTCACCCACTATTGTAACCGTTCGATCAATACAAGTAAATAACATTTCTAGTGTTGTGTTCCATTTCAATTTTAATGTTCTTGTCAAACCCGAACCCTATACATGTAAAACTTAAAAACCCTAGATGTTTTCTTGTCAAATTTGAACCATGTGCATGTAAAACTTGAAAATCCTAGGTGCTGTTAAATTTGGATCTATTTGATTGGTTTTCTATGTTTCTATAATTTATGGAATTTTAAACATTTATTTGATTTTTTTGGAATTTAATTATTATAGTTTTATTGTTAAATTAATTTGATTTAGGCTGTAAAGATCCTTGCCAATTTAATTGTGATGGGTGTTGGGATATTGTCTAGGTTGCTTTATCATTGGGGTTTTCTAATAACTATTTTGTTTTTCACTTTTTGTGGATGCGTGGAACTATATATATAGATAATTCTCAAATTCGTTCATTGTGGTGCAACGTCTTTTTTTTTTTTTCAATTTCATTGGTTAAATTCAGTAATTCGTTGAAATTAGTGGGGAAATTTATAAAAATGGCCATAAAATTTTAGTATTTTTCAACTTTAACCCCCCAAAGTTTTTTCTATCATAACTAGCCAAACACCCTTTTTTTAGACTATATTACCCTCATCACTTTCATCAAATTTACAAAGACATGCCACTTTTCCCTTTTCAATTCCAGCACTACTAAACCTTAGCTCAACAACTTAACAAACTTCATCACTCAACAAACTCAATCACTCTCAATAAATTAACAAATTCAATCAAACAAGTATTGCATAATTGAAGATATAATTATCAATTGGAGAGCTTATCAAGATTAGTTTATACTCTTACCATAAACTAAACTTTTAATCTATTGATTTTATCATTTGAGTTCGAAATTAAAGTGGGTTTCTATTGCAAACGTTGTTATTTTTCATTAATAAAACAATGTGACTTGTTAAAGTAGTTAGTTATCATTGAAACCCCTGAAAAATCGAGCAAAACAGAAGCCCATAACAAGTGAGACAGACATCTGTCTCACTTGCTTGTCTCACCAAAATATGTGCGACAAGCAGTAGGACAAGTGCTTGTCGCACATAAACCCACTGGTTTTATGTGAGACAGGCGCCTGTCCTACTACTTGTCTCACTTGTTCCCACTGGTTTTATGTGAGACATGCGCATGTCTCACTTGTTCCCATTAGTTTTATGTGAGACAGGCGTCTGTCTCACTTGTTCCCACTGGTTTTATGTGAGACAGGCACATGTCCCACTACCTGTCTCACTAAATTTCAGCTATTTTTTGAAAGTCATAATTTGGGCTACATGTGTTCGTTTTAGGCGTATAATATCGTTTCGAAGCTTACGATGAGACAAATATACTTCATTTCATCTATATAAATGTATTGCATATTCACTTTACTAGGTTTTGTAGCGTGTAATCTTATATCTTTTGTTTTTTTTTTATAATTTTTAGGTTTAATGGATTTCGTTGTACTTCAATTATGTTACGACGGTTGGTGGGAGACGTTAGCAAATGGTCGTATGGAGTACGTGAATGCCAACAATACAACATTTTAGTTCGGAAAGATTGTACGTTTGACCAATTTCTGGCAAGGGTGTATAAAGGTTTACAGATAAATCCTAATGAATATAGTATGATGATGAAGACAACTTTGAGGTCTAGTAACACAAAGTATTGTGCATGTTCACTACCTATGGACATATTTAATGATGAAATGGTTAATGTTGTACTGCACATGGCCTCTGATGTGGTCAATTATAGATGCATCTCTATATTTGTCACGACATCTGAAATACAAGTATGCAACCCAAGATGGGGGGTGAATTGGGATTCTAAAAAATTATTCAATTTATTAAGATAAACTTAATGCAAATATAATCCAAATTCAAAACAATAACAATTAAGTTGATCACAGTATAAAAAGGATGAGGGAAGAGAGATTCAAACACGAAGATTTTTACGTGGTTCGGCCAACCTCGCCTACGTCCACGCCTCCAAGCTTTCCGGGCTTGAGGATTCTACTAAGCAAGCCTCTAAGGCTTCAAATGCTTACACTTGACTTCCAAGGTGTCAATAAACCTTTACAACAAGAGATTATCCACAATCTCTTAATCCAAGTGTATCCCAACACTTACAATCACTCAAAGTATAAGATTACAAATGTTTTACCTTTCACAATATATAAGATTACACAATGATGCTTAATATGTGAATAGATGAAGCAAGAATGTGTTCTAAGCTCTATGAAGATTGTATTCTCGAATATTAGCTCAAAATGGTCGTGTTGTGATCAACCCTCTTTGAATTTGAATGAGCTTATTTATATCTGGAGCTGAAAATCTAGCCGTTACAAACTGTTGGACAAAAAAGGGTTCGCCGTTAAACATAAACGGTTAACCGTTTAGGTAGGTCAAAAGTTACCGTTGGGTCAAAATTCAAATAAACGGTTTGCCGTTAAGGATTAGCCTTTCGCCGTAAATTCCAGAGACCTGTAATATGAACATTAGTTATCCGTTTACACTAAACGGTTAAGGATTTGCATGAAGTGACTTCTTTAGATATTATCGGTTAACCGTTTGTAATAAACGGTTCGCCGTTTGTCTCCAATAACTTGCAAAATGAACATCTTTTATCCGTTTATATCAAACGGTTAAGGATTTGCATGAAGTGACTTCTCTGGATATTATCGGTTAACCGTTTGTAATAAACGGTTTGCCGTTTGTCTTCAGTAACCTGCAAAACAACTCAGCCTTATTCGGTTTCATTAAATAGTGTCAGAGGAGGACAACCTTCAAGTCTGGACGTTATCGGTTAACCGTTTAAAATAAAACGTTCACCGTTAAGTTCCAGTAGCCTTCCCATCTTTTGTGTTTTCTGTTTATCATAAACGGTTAGAGCTTTAGGCAATATGTTGCTCTCTGATATTAATCGGTTAACCGTTTAAAGGAAAACGGTTTACTGTTTATTTCCAGAATTACATTTTAAACCAGTTTTTGCAAAGAATCTTTTTCTAATTTGAAAGTACATCTTTTATGAAAAATGAATGGAATGATTATTAAGGCTTTCGTTTATTAAGGAATAACTTCAATATTTTTATCAAAAACCATTTAAAATTTGTTATCATCAAAATCAATATTATTAACATATTCATGTTAACAATCTCCCCCTTTTTTATGATGACAAATTTCGATCAATGTTTACCTCCCCCTTAATATGTGCTCCCCCTAAATGTATGGCCAAATTGAGACATGTTCAATAATAGGATTTTTGCTCAAGAAAATATTTTGAAATTCATTCTAAATCTCCCCATAATTATCTCCCCCTTCATCATCAAAAAGAAAAAAGATAAAGGAAAAACGCAAATCCGTTAAAGAAGTTACCCGGTTCTGTCGAGCGAAAATTTTGGTAGAGTTTTCCCTTAAAAATGAGCAAAACCACTAATACAAAATTAGAGTAAAACACTTCCAGAATATATGAACAACAACTCCATCTTTCAACAAACCAACAACGCTATGAACAAACAAACCAATAGTTCAATATCCAATAAACCAACAATTGTATCAACTAATTACCAAGTCATCTATCACAAAAATATGGCATCAAAATCCAGAAAGAGCATATAGAGGTAACAGTGTATATAAAAAATAAATGGCAACATGCAAACAACCAAAATATGAACTGTATGTGCGAAAATAGAACTCAGAAACTATGGAGGTGGAGAAAATGTGCTCCCCGAATCATAATTGAAATAGTGGAGAAGAATGCACTGTCTAGCGATAAGCTCAAGCTGCTGATCAATACTCTGCTGTTGGAAGGTCTGAAAGTCAGAACGTAGCTGCTGATGGTCACGAGAAACAGTGTCCAACCAATCAAGAATCAGCTGTTGGCGCTCCGAAATCCGGTGAATATCAGCAATCAACTGCTGCACAATGTCTGAAGCAGGAGGCTGAACTGGAGCTGGAGGTGGCATAGAGGCAGATGGCCGCTCAGGAACAGCAGAAGGCTCAGGAGCAGGAGGTGGCTCGGAAGATGATGGAATGTCAGCATCCATCGCATGCTCCTCAGAGTCAGAGTCAGCTGGAGGACGAGGGACAAAACGACGACGCAGAGGATGAGGATGAGCTCCTAATCTAAAATCGGGAAGCTTATCGGGAGGATAGACATCGTTGAGCATCCGATCGTCCTCTGGAGCAATCAAGGTATCCCAGTTTTTGGAGTTGCTTGTCTTTATCCACTCTCCATTCTTCCTAGAAAAACCGATACTAGTCATGGCCTCGGGACCAATCCGTCTAGTCTCCATATGACCGGTATCAAGAAGAGCCACCTCAAAGCGTCGCAGTATCTTAGTAATGATACTGCCATACGGAAGCAAGCGGTGATTGACCGCGGGAGTACTCAACATGTGTCGCACAATAATATACCCGAGGTTAATGGGACGGTCTGTAAGTAGGCTATCTAGTAGGGAAACGTCCAACCTCATAACCTCATCCGAGTGACCCTTTCTAGGTCCGCATCATCAAACTCTATAGGCACACCGCCGACTTGAGTAACTATCATATTTAGGCAAGTTACGGAGATTTTCATGTTTGAATAAAAGACTCGCACTAAGTTGGGATAAACTCAGTCATCAAAGTCAATGGCAGACTCCTAAGGCTGAAGCATATCCCGAATGCTTCTACCACAAACAACTAAATTACGGAAATCATCAATGTCAACAATGAAGGAGTCAAGTACCTTTCGACCATCGAAGCGTTCTTCAAACCGCTTGGCCAAGGAAGGTGTGGGGAAGTGAATCTTTGCAAATTCAGAGACTTCCCGAGGTGGTATAGGATTCCTTGGAGGCATAGATTTATGCTTGGGATTTCTCCGAGAGGGTTCAGCCATGGAAAATGCAGGAGAGAAGAGAATGAATTGATGATTGGCTTATGAATGAATAGGGGATATGAGTTGGATGCTCAATTTGGTTGAAGAATGGGAAGAATCGGATTAAAAACGAAGAAACCCGACCCGCGGCAGTTAGGGTTTCGATTTGGGATTTTTGAGTTTTGGGCTTGATTTGACGTTTTGAATCGGTGAAATTGTTTTAAAGGTGAGAAGAAATGATGTTGAAGGTTTGATTTGGCAAGAAAAGCAAGAAAAATGAGAGTTTGAGGGCAGAGAAACCTTCGGCTGCGCAACAATGGCTGAAATAGTGAAGAGATAACTGGAGAAGGAGCAGAAAACCTTTGAACAGTTTTTACACTCGAGAAAACGGTTAAACGTTTATTTAAACGGTTAAGGGGTAACTTCCAGAGGCTAAAGAAAGGGCAACGGTGAAAGTCTAAGCGCTTGACGACTAAGGAGTAACTATTAGAGGACTCCCTGTTGTAAAACGGTTCACCGATTGTAGCAAACGGTGAAAGAGTAAATGGACAGACATATAATCTCGTTTATGGAATTAAACGGTGATCCGTTTATTAAAAATGGCTAACCGTTTATTTTATCTGTAATTTCGCACATTTGATTTAATTTTTGGCCAGCAAATAATATATTTCAAGATCATTTAATTGATCTGAAAATATTTTATGAGCCATTTTAATGCATGATTCATAACATGTTTTCAACCAATTAATTCATATAATCAAGAGTTATCAAGGCAAATTCATCATTTGACTATCAAGCTCAAGCATTTCATAAATAATAGTCAATCAATTCAGTACACTCAATAGCATGAATAGAGATGTTAATGCAAAAATTTCATCATCCCAAGTTCATGCCGAATTTTTGAAAATTATTCTTCGCAAAGTGGTTTTGTGAAAATATCGGCAAGTTGATTTTCCGTAGAAATAAACTCTAATGCAATATCTCCCTTTTGAACATGATCTCTCAAGAAATGATGTCTTATTTCTATATGCTTGGTTCTAGAGTGTTGAATGGGATTCTTTGAAAGGTTTATAGCACTAGTATTATCACACATAATAGGAATTTGTTCAAGATTAATGCCATAATCTCTAAGTGTTTGTTTCATCCAAAGTGCTTGTGCACAACAACTTCCGGCAGCTATATATTCAGCCTCGGTAGTTGAAAGTGCAACAGAATTTTGTTTCTTGCTAAACCATGAAACAAGTGTGCATCCGAATAACATGTTAAATCTATATGAGTTCCCCTAGGATACCAAAGGCCAATATCTATGGTTCCGCTCAAATAACGGAAAATTCTTTTAACAACAAGCAAATGAGATTCCTTGGGACATGACTGAAATCTTGCACACAAACATACACTAAACATGATATCGGGTCTACTTGCAGTCAAATAAAGTAGAGATCCGATCATACCTCGATACATTTTGATATCCGCTTTTTTGCCTTTTTCATCTTTGTCTAGCTTGGTTATTGTGCTCATTGGTCTATTTTTTGTCTTTGAGTCATCAATGCCGAATCGTTTGAGTAAATCTTTTACGTACTTGGCTTGATTTATGAAAATTCCTTCCTCGTTTTGTTTGATTTGAAGTCCAAGGAAGTATTTCAACTCTCCCATCATACTCATCTCAAATCCTTTGCTCATGAAAATTCTTTACACAACAACTCATTAGTAGACAAAAAATAATATCATCAACATAAATTTGAACAATAAGTATGTCTTGGTTCTTATGCTTAACAAATAGAGTAGTATCCGCTTTACCCATAGGAAAAATCATTTTCTAGCAAGAAATTTTTAAGTCTATCATACCATGCTCTAGGTGCTTGTTTTAATCCATACAAGGCTTTAAGCAACTTATAAACATGATTTGAAAATTTTTCATTTTCAAAACCAGGAGGTTGTTTTACATAAATTTCCTCCAAAATATATCCATTTAAGAAAGCACTCTTGACATCTATTTGATATAAAATAAAATCCTTATGACATGCATATGCTAACAACATCCTAATGGATTCTAACCTTGCTACAGGTGCAAAGGTTTCATCAAAATCAATTCCTTCTTCTTAGTTGTAACCTTGAGCCACTAATCTAGCTTTATTTCTTACAACCACACCGGATTCATCCATCTTATTTCTAAACACTCATTTAATACCTATTACAGATTGATGTTCTGGTTTAGGAACTAATTCCCACACATTATTTTTTTCAAATTGATTTAACTCATCTTGCATTATGCTCACAAGTATTCTTAAGAGATGATCTAGTTGTAACACCTCATGAGGGATCTCCTAAAATTACATCTGTAGGATGTGAAGAGACATTCCTCCACTCCTTGGGGGGTGTTTGAGAAATACCTTCTTGTTGCTCCAGCTCCGTATTTGTTTGCTCTTCTTGTCTATCCTCTTGATTTTCTTGTGATGCATTCTCTTGAATCTCTTTTGATGATTCTTCTTGTAAATCTCCATCTGCATCATCATTAGCAACTCCTTTCTCCGCCGATGAGGGGTTAGACTCATCAAACGTAACATGCATGGATTCTTCCACAACTAAAGTTCTTTTATTATAAACTCTATAAGCTTTGCTTGAGTTTGAATACCCAAGAAAGATGCCAACATCAGATTTTGGATCAAATTTACCAAGATTATCTTTTGTGTTTAAAATAAAGCATTTGCATCCAAAAACTTTGAAATAACCAATGTTGGGTTTTCTATCTTTCCAAAGCTCATAGGGAGTTTTGTTGAAATGAGGTCTAATCAACACCCGATTTAAAACATAGCAAGCGGTGTTGACGGCTTCGGCCCAAAAATATTTAGGTAAAGCATTTTCATTTAACATGGTCCTAGCCATTTCTTGAATAGACCTATTCTTTCTCTCAACAACTCCATTTTGTTGTGGAGTCCTAGGTGATGAAAATTGATGCTCAATGCCAAGATTATTGCAAAAGTTCTCAAATGCATGATTTTCAAATTCTCCTCCATGATCACTCCTAATGCATATAATATCATGCCCTTTTTCATTTTGTAATTTCTTATAAAGCACTTTAAAAGCATCAAGAGCATCATCCTTATTGGCTAAGAATAATACCCATGTATATCTAGAATAATCATCCACTATCACAAATGCATAATATTTGCCATTTAGACTAGCATATCTAGATGGTCCAAATAGATCTATGTGAAGAAGTTCAAGAGGTTTTGAAGTAGAGATATGGTTTTTGTTTTTGAAAGAGGTTTTGATTTGTTTTCCAAATTGACAGGCTTCACAAATCTTATCCTTTTGAAAACCAATTTTCGGAAGACCTTTAACTAAATCATTTTTCGAAATTTTTGAAATCAAATCCATACTTGCATGTCCTAATCTTCTATGCCATAACCAACAATCATCATGTAATGCCGAAAAATATTTATCAAGAGTAGATGCACATTCTATGTCAATGATATAAACATTACCACATCTATTCCCAACAAACAAGATCTTGCCATCACATGAATTCTCAATAACACAACTAAATTTATCAAAGATAACTTTATAACCTTTGTCGCATAATTGACTAATACTAATTAAGTTGTGTTTCAAGTTCTCAACCAAACATACATTCTCAATTAGAGTTGAGGAAACTTTACCAACATTTCCAATTCCAAGAATTTTTCCTTTTGAATTGTCTCCAAAAGATACTTTTCCACCATTTTCAATTTTGGTGAAACTTGAGAATCATGCATAGTTTCCGGTCATGTGCCTTGAATAACCACTGTCCAAGTACCATTTATTTTTCTTCTTCTTCAAGCCCTACAAGAAAAATCTCAAGTTTTAAGTACCCAAATCTTTTTGGGTCCTTGAGAATTAACAACGGTTCCTTTTGGAACCCAAATGCATTTGACACCATAATATGCATTCCTTTTCACGGAACATTTATATTTCATGTGACCATTTTGATTACAATAATGACAAACTATCTTATGAACACAATTGGAGGTATCTTTAACAAAATAACTCTTATAATATTTTTGCTTCAAGTTAGGCTTATACCCAAGTCCTCCTTTATCAAAAACACATTTTTGTGAGTTGAGCATATTATCCAACATCTTTTGCCCATTTGTAAATTTTAAAGCAATCTCATTCAACTCATTGCTCTTTTTCTTAAGCATTTCGTTTTCATTTTTCAACTCATCTATGTGTGATTCTAAATGCTCATGTAAGATGCTTGGTTTCTCATTTGATAATGCCATTTCATCATGCAATGTTTTGTTCTCTACTTCTAGGCATGCAATTTTTGTATTTAGAGAATCATTTTCATTTTTCAGCTTTGCCATTTCCTTTTTAAGACATACATTCTTTTTACCAATCTTCATCAACTCATTATGCAATTCTTTAAAAGCATCATACAATTCATCATAGGTGGGATCACTTACCTCATTGAGATCATCATCCCCTCCTATTGCCATGAGTGCTAGGTTTGATACTTCTTGCGATCCTTCTTCATCACTTGATTCTTCCTCACTATCATCCCAAGTTGCAACCATTGCTTTCTTCTTGAGTTTGTTGATAAGTGGGCACTTCAATCTTATATGGCCAGAATTTTTGCATTCATAGCATGTGATCACCTCTTTCTTCTCCATTTGGTTCTTGAAGTTTCTGAAATTTCTTCGCTCTCCGGTTTTCTTGAAGAATTTTCTGAACCTCCTTGCTAGCATGGCTAGCTCTTCATCATCCGGTTCACTCTCTCCATCACTCTCATATTTTGAAGCTTTGAGAGCAATGCTTTTCTTCTTCTCCTCATGCCCTTTTTCTGCTGCCAAATCTTCTTCATATGAAATGAGAGAACCAATTAAATCATCAAGAGGTAAAGTATTTAAATCTTTGGCCTCTTCAATAGCGGTTCTTTTAGGTCTCCATTCTTTTGGAAGTGACCTAATGATTTTCTTAACTTTTTCGCTATTTGAGAAGATCTTTCCTAGGGCTCCTAGGGTGTTTACTATGTCCGTAAATCTTGTATACATAGAGTACACACTTTCATTTTGTTCCATTTGGAACAACTCATATTGTCGAGTGTACCTACTAATTTTAGACTCTTTCACTTGATTTGTGCCTTCATAAACTACTTCAAGTTTGTGCCAAATTTCATTGTCACTTTCACAACTAGATACTCGATGAAATTCTTTCTTATCAAGTGCACAAAATAAAGCATTCATAACTTTGGAATTTAGAGAAGCTTTTCTATTTTCCAACTCATTCCATTCCCTTGAAGGTTTTGGAATATCTTCCCCGAATTCATTTTTAGATAGGGGCAAAAATAGACCATCACATACAACTTCCCAAATTTCATAATTTAAAGCTTGCAAATAGATTCTCATTCTAGTTTTCCAATAAGCATAGTCATTACCGTCAAAGAATGGTGGTCTAGTTGTAGATTGCCCTTCTCTAAAGGTTGAGTCATTTAGGGTTGCAATGGATCTTTTACTCTAGACGATTAAGTCCTAATAAGAGAGCAATGCTCTGATACCAAATGAAATACAAGTATGCAACCCAAGATGGGGGGTGAATTGGGATTCTAAAAAATTATTCAATTTATTAAGATAAACTTAATGCAAATATAATCCAAATTCAAAACAATAACAATTAAGTTGATCACAATATAAAAAGAATAAGGGAAGAAAGATTCAAACACGAAGATTTTTACGTGATTTGGCCAACCTCGCTTACGTCCACGCCTCCAAGCTTTCCGGGCTTGAGGATTCTACTAAGAAAGCTTCCAAGGCTTCAAATGCTTACACTTGACTTCCAAGGTGTCAATAAACCTTTACAACAAGATATTATCCCCAATCTCTTAACCCAAGTGTATCCCAACACTTACAATCACTCAAAGTATAAGATTACAAATGTTTTGCCTCTCACAATATATAAGATTACACAATGATGCTTAATATGTGAATAGATGAAGCAAGAATGTGTTCTAAGCTCTATGAAGATTGTATTCTCGAATATTAGCTCAAAATGGTCGTGTTGTGATCAACCCCCTTTGAATTTGAATGAGCTTATTTATATCTGGAGCTGAAAATCTAGCCATTACAAACTGTCGATTAGAAAACGGTTCACCGTTAAACATAAACGGTTAACCGTTTAGGTAGGTCAAAAGTTACCGTTGGGCCAAAATTCAAATAAACAGTTTGCCGTTAAGGATTAGCATTTTGCCGTTAAATTTCAGAGACCTGTAAGATGAACATTAGTTATTCATTTACACTAAACGGTTAAGGATTTGCATGAAGTGACTTCTCTGGATATTATCGGTTAACCGTTTGTAATAAACGGTTCGCCATTTGTCTCCAGTAACTTGCAAAATGAACATCTTTTATCCGTTTATATTAAACGGTTAAGGATTTGCATGAAGTGACTTCTCTGGATATTATCGGTTAACCGTTTGTAATAAACGGTTCGCCATTTGTCTCCAGTAACTTGCAAAATGAACATCTTTTATCCGTTTATATTAAACGGTTAAGGATTTGCATGAAGTGACTTCTCTGGATATTATCGGTTAACCGTTTGTAATAAACGGTTTGCCGTTTGTCTTCAATAACCTACAAAACAATTCAGCCTTATTCGGTTTCATTAAATAGTGTCAGAGGAGGATAACCTTCAAGTCTAGACGTTATCGGTTAATTGTTTAAAATAAACAGTTCACCGTTAAGTTCCAGTAGCCTTCCCATCTTTTGTGTTTTCCGTTTATCATAAACGGTTAGAGCTTTAGGCAATATGTTGCTCTCTGGTATTAATCGGTTAACCGTTTAAAGGAAAACGGTTTACCGTTTATTTCCAGAATTACATTTTAAACCAGTTTTTGCAGAGAATCTTTTTCTAATTTGAAAGTACATCTTTTATGAAAAATGAATGGAATGATTATTAAGGCTTTTGTTTATTAAGGAATAGCTCCAATATTTTTATCAAAAACCATTTAAAATTTGTTATCATCAAAATCAATATTATTAACATATTCATGTTAACAACATCTCCTCAAGTTCCGACCGAAAATCCTGAGCCACTTGTGGAAAGTGAAACTTCGTTTAGAGCAAATGAATCTGTTCCCGATATTGAAGAAGAGGTGCTACCACAGCAAGTGTCATTCGAGCAACGTTACTCTCCACTCAACGAAAACAATGACACTATTGATGAGAACGACATTACGTTAGCGGATGTTGAAGAAGACGTGTTACCATTAGGGACATCATTAGGGCAACATTATTCTCCATTTCACAATAATGAGTTCGGCAGTTATGATGATCCTGCTTATGACACCAACAACACATAAGCTGATAATGCTTGTTTGGAATTGTTCAGGCATGAACTTCAATACTGAAGTTGATAATAAGGGTATTTGTCATTCTGATATTCCTATCAATGATGAGGATGAGCATCAGTATGATATTCCTATTAACAATAAAGACAACCGACCTATTCCTCCAATGGCCCATTCGAGAAGGAGGATAACAGATAATCCCCTGGTGAGTATTGCTCCACTTTTGCCTTTAAACTTGGTTGCTCCAGGCTTAGTTAGACGTTGTAGTTCTGCTGACATTGGTGGTGGAAAAGTTGTTCGCTGAGAAGAATAAGTTAATACTGAAATTGCGCAAAGTGGCCTTGTGGGAAAAGTTTGATTTCAAGATTGCACAGTCCACGATGACACGCTTTGAGGCCCACTGTTCTTCGAAATCATGTAATTGGCGTCTTCACACAATGAGTGGTTTATGTTCCTTAGGTAGTGAGAAGAGTTGACAATGTTCATACGTACTCTAATGAAGTATTGCCTAGTGGTCTCCGTCAAGTAAGGAGTCGGATTATTGGCCATTGATAACTCTATGAAATGAGAGTTATCATGGCACTTTTAGACTTAAATCAATACTACTTAGAGAGTAAATAATGTGTTTCTATTGCATTTTTGTTACATTTTGCATAAATAATCATTTTAGTCAATCTTAATAAGTTTTGCTTGATTTAAAGTAATTTATGCTCAAATTGTGTACATAATTGAAGGTTTCCATAAACTTATAATTCAGGGAAGGAATTGTATGCAATAGGCTTGCAAAAATAAGGAAAGAACATAGCTACAAACGAGTTGAAACAAATCTGGAACAATGCAATTGCTGTAGATATTGCTGTAGCAATCCTGGAACAACGACAGAGAAAATTCTGTACGGGATAATTACATAATTACATAATTGCATAATTGCATTTTGCTTCTTCCTAATCTAACTTATAAGCGACCCATGCTTTTGTTTACCTTAATTTTCAACTATAAAAGAC
Organism: Citrus medica; assembly: GCA_002013955.2. Classification (NCBI taxonomy): domain Eukaryota; kingdom Viridiplantae; phylum Streptophyta; class Magnoliopsida; order Sapindales; family Rutaceae; genus Citrus; species Citrus medica. The sequence goes on along the minus strand of MKYO02001339.1, from coordinate 101,832 downwards.
GCACACATCATAAGGAAAAGAAAAAGTCGTCACCTTAGGAGAAAAACACAAAGAAACAAAAGAAAAACAAGATACAAGAGAGAGATTGAAGGCTACACAAGAGGAAAAATTACAGAAATCAATTGGGAGCTTAATCCTTCTTATCATTTTCTTATTTTCGTGTTTTCTATTTATTCATGGGGATGTGTTTCATGGCTGAAACTTTGTTATTTATTTTTTTTTTGCAAATCATGAACTAAATTTATTTGTAGTTAAGTGATAAACAATCTTGATGGTTTATTGACTGAATATATGTGTTGCTGCATGTTTGCTGTAGCAATTTATTTTGATAGTATTTATTTTTATTCATTATTTCGGTTGATCACCCATTTAATGATACAAGTTAGGAGAGAGCCGCAAAAGGACCTATCTTAGTGAAACATATCAGAGCAATACTAGGTTTTAGATTGGGTTTCCTAGATTGAGTTTAACTTATCCCAAAATGGTCATGCTTAATCTAAAATTAGTGATGAACTAGACATAAGGATTCACCTTGTAGGGTAAATAAAACCTAAGCGTGTAATGCTATATCTTATGTTGGCATAACAATTGATCACTGTTAGGTTACATATAGATATAAGATATCCAACATGCGATGGCTAATGATACATAAAGATTCTGCCCAGTGCTGTAGCGGATACTGCAACAACCGAGCCAACCATTAGAAAATAGTCAAGACCATTATGAGAGTTTATTCACTCAACTACTTTATATTTTCATTGATTTTATCCTTGAGATTGACATGATAATTTACTTTGTTGCATTTTATATATTACATTTTTATTTTAATTAGTATATTAGTTTCATTAATTGTTTTATTTTATTTTAGCACAAAATCTGCACTGTTAAGATTGCTGTAGCAAATCTAATAACATCAATTCTTGTAGAGACGATCTGGAATACTCATCACTTTATTACTTATTGTGTACACTTGCACATTGATACCAATAGCATTAGTATTTATACACCAACAAGTTTTTGGCGCCGTTGCCGGGGAATGGTTGTTTATTTTTTAAGTGTGAAGTAAATCTTGATAGCGCCGATTTGATTTGATTCATTCTATTTATTGGCAGATCAGTACGTGCATGCACAAAGACAGATCTGTGGTATTCTAATTCGATCCTGAGATTGAAAGGACTGTTAGGAGACTGCGAAGAGAACAAAGGAATTCAAAAACTATTTCAGGCATGAATAATTTGCAGGATGTGGGAAATTTGAACCCTCACGGGCCCTTACAACCAGTCAATATTTAAGAAGAGCATAATGAACATGCTAACGAGAGACAACCAGGCAATAACAACATTATTTACATGGCTGATGACAGAGACAGAGCTATTAGAGATTATGTCGTGTTAACTCCTCAAGTTGTACACCCTGGGATAATTAGACCTAAAGTAGAAGCCGCAAACTTTGAATTAAAGCCAGTGGTGTTTCAAATGTTGCAGACAGTTGGTCAATTCAATAGATTACCGAATGAAGATCCTCATCTCCATCTTAAGTTGTTCTTGGAAGTGAGTGATGCTTTCAAGATTGCTGGAGCAACACAAGATGCCTTAAGACTAATGCTTTTTCCTTATTCTTTAAGAGATCGAGCAAGAGCATGGTTAAATTTGTTACTATCTAATTCCATCACTACATGGAATGAATTGGCTGATAAATTCCTAATGAAATATTTCCCGCCGACAAAAAATGTAAAATTACGGAATGAGATTACTTCTTTCCATCAACTTGAAGATGAGAGTTTGTATGAAGCTTGAGAAAGATTCAAAGAACTGCTCAGAAGGTGTCCTCATCATGGCATTCCTTGTTGCATTTAATTGGAAACTTTCTACAATGGGTTGAATCCTAATACTAAATTAATGGTGGATGCATCAGCAAATGGTGCCCTGTTATCTAAATCTTACACTGAAACTTATGAAATTTTGGAGAAAATTGCCAATAATAATTATCAGTGGCCATCAACTAGGCAACCAGTAGCAAGAGGAACAACAGAGGTATATAACATAGATGCAATTACAGTCTTATCAGCACAAGTAACCTTATTGACTAACATGGTAAAGGCCATGACATCTACTCCAGCAGTAGTAAAGCAAGTTGCTGAACTTTCTTATGTATACTATGGAGAAGGCCATTTATTTGATAATTGTCCTGGGAATCCAGCTTCGGTTAACTATATGGGCAGCTTCAATAGACAGAATCAGGACAATCCATATTCAAACACTTATAACCCTGGATGGAGACAGTACCCGAACTTTTCATGGAGTTATCAGAACCAGACTGCTGCAGCACCTAGTAGACAGAACAGACCTACTCAACCACCTGGATTTTATCAGCAAAATCAAGAGCAAAGAAGCATTAACAATGATCAACTCAGCTCCCTTGAAGATTTGATTAAGAATTATATTGTGAAGAATGAAGCAGTTGTCCAAAGTCATATTGTATCTTTGAGAAACTTAGAAAATCAAACTGGACAGCTTGCTACAACAATAAGCAATAGACCTTAGGTCAGTTTACCCAGCAACACAGAGAACCCAAGAAGAGAAGGGAAAGAGCACTGCAAAGTGATTAGGTTGAGATCTGGAAAGGATGTTGATAGTCTCGTTGGTGTACCAAAAAGAGAAGCTGAGTCCACTTCAATCCAGAAAAAGAGCCACAACCCTCCATTTCACAGCACACTGATGAGAGCAGTCGAGCTGCAGCATTTACCGAAAATGATGATCCAACACATGTGGATAACAAGGCTGTAGCACAAACCCAGAACATGGCAAAAGAGAAGCAGTCTGCACAACCTGCTGCAGCACATCAGTTTAGGCAACCACCACACTTCCCTCAAAGATTTCAAAATAAGTAATAAGATAAGCAGTTCAGCAAAATCTTGGGGGTTCTTAAACAACTACATATCAATATTCCTTTTGTGGAAGCTCTAGAGCAAATGCCAAATTATGCGATATTTTTTAAAGATATCTTGACAAAGAAAAGAAGACTTGGAAAATTTGAGACAGTTGCTTTAACACAAGAGTGTAGCTGAATGCTTCAGAGTAAGATACCGCAGAAGATGAAGGATCCAGGAAGTTTCACAATCCCTTGCTCCATAGGTACTAAATACAGTGGTAAAGCGCTTTGTGATTTCGGGGTTAGCATCAATCTCATGCCTTTATCAGTGTTTAAGCAATTGGGAGTTGGTAAATGTAGACCAACAATAGTGACTCTATAACTTGCTAACTGATCTCATGCCTATCCAGAAGGGAAGATTGAAGATGTGTTGGTGAAGGTGGATAAATTTATTTTTCCGGTGGATTTCATTGTGCTAGACTTTGAGGCAGACAAATAAATGCTAATCATTCTAGGAATACCTTTCTTAGCCACGGGAAAGACTCTAATTGATGTTCAGAAAAGAGAATTAACCATGAGGGTGAATGACCAGCAAGTTACATTCAATGTGCTGGATGCCATGAAGAGTCGCGATAAGAGTGAAAATTGTAATTTTATCAGTGTTGTGGACTTTGTGGTAGCAGAGAGATTACACAGTTGCTGTAGTAAGGAAGAAATCAATGTTATAACATTTGAAGAACTTGATGATAAAGATCATGAAGCAGCTAACATAGCATGATCAGGGGAGAAGCAACCCTTCAGAATTGACGAGCAAATCTAATAAAGGGAACTCACTCTAGACCAACAAGAATTCAAGGTTAATGGGCCGAGAGTGAAGCACTATATGGGAGATGATATGAATAGCCTAAAGAATGGTCGGTTCTTGAAGGATTCAAGTTGAGAAAATAAGAAAGGTTAGGTTGAAAGATCTAAAATCAAGCGCTAATTGGGAGGCAACCCAATAAGTGAAGTTATTTCAAGTTTTTATGGCATTGAATTTAGCTTTTAAATTATTTAATTTGTCTTTTTGTTATTTTAAGTGTGCATCTAATTTTTTATGTCTTTATGTTACATTGCAGCAAGTAAAAAAAAATGTGGGCAAAAAGAGCAGGAGGGAATTGCTGCAGCATCACTTACAGCATGACATATAACAGAAGATTCTCAAACAACGAGGCATTTCTTGCTTTAGCGGTAGCAAATGGATTGATCAGATTTTATGATAAGGAGCGTTTGAGAAGTATATCAAAGAAGAAGTGACCCTTTTACAGCCTGTGCTGCAGCAGTGCTTCCAGTAACATGGGAGTACCCCCTACCTGCTAGTTTATTTTACTTCTTTCTGTAAAACTTTTCTTTCAATTAGTTTTAATTTTCTTATTCATTCTGCATGTCCTTTTAGTTAGTGTATGCATGTCTGGTTTATGTGGTTTTGTGTTGTGTGCTTGTGAGGACATAACACCACTTAAGTTTGAGGGGGTTGTGTTTTTAAGTACATGTGTTTATACTTGTGTTGTGTGTTGTGTGTTGTGTGAAGCTCTGTTATCTGATATTTGTGTATGGATTGAAAAATCTAATGAAGATAAATTGAGTGTTATTCAATATTTATGAGAATGCCGAGTAGAGATAATTATAGATGGAGGTTGAAATTTCGTCCTGACACTTAGACTTTGGTTGAGTTCTATGAGAATGTTGTAATAGAGCCAGGAAAACAAAAAAAAAATAGAAAATATCTCAAGTTTGGGGAAAATTTTCCGTTGAACTGTGCTTGTTATGAAATAAATTTTGCTCCAATGGTTTAAGTTGCTGAGTAACCAGGGTTAAGTATGCACCCCATATACAAACTTGAGTCCAAAGGCAACAAGAGCTATAAGCAGTGCTGCAACAATTATATATAAAAAAATAAAAATAAAAAAAGCAACAAAAAGCAACAAAAAAGGCAAAAAAAAAATAGTGATGAAGGAATGAAAAATAAAGAGGTCCGCTGCCTAGGATACTGAGTAACCTGGTCTGTTCATGAGCCCCATGTTCAGCCTTGAGTCAAAGGCGTCCAAAGGTAAGACCTAGATATAACATCCTGGATGTGTTGCTGCAGCAACTCTGACATGTACTTTGAGTGAGTAATTGGGTGTCGTCATTACAAGTGATGGGCACTCACATGAAAGCTCAATGTTGCATTGAATGGTTTAACTGAAAAAAAAAGTATTATTATTGTAGCACAGTTTGAGTTTATTTGTGAATTCTACTCCCCCATATGTGAATATATTTGTGTTATATCTCTTCATTATATGTTTGTATAATGTTGTAGCAACTATGGAACTTGATCAAAGTGGCACACACACACTCTTAATAGAATTAAGCCTAAGTCTAGAACTAAACTACTATGGCTATTTTGTGTGATTGAGAATGTGATCTGAGGGTTGAAGAATCCTTACAAATTTAATGACAGAGCTAAGTTATTTGTTGAATGATTGTGTGATTGAAATGTTAGTATAATTGTCATTACTTAAGGACAAGTAATGGTTTAAGTTTGGGGGTGTGATAACTCTATGAAATGAGAGTTATCATGACACTTTTAAACTTAAATCAATACTACTTAGAGAGTAAATTATGTGTTTCTATTGCATTTTTGTTACATTTTGCATAAATAATCATTTTAGTCAATCTTAATAAGTTTTTCTCGATTTAAAGTAATTTATGCTCAAATTGTGTGATTAAGAATGTGATCTGAGGGTTGAAGAATCCTTACAAATTTGATGACAGAGCTAAGTTATTTGTTGAATGATTGTGTGATTGAAATGTTAGTATAATTGTCATTATTTAAGGACAAGTAATGGTTTAAGTTTGGGGGTGTGATAACTCTATGAAATGAGAGTTATCATGACACTTTTAGACTTAAATCAATACTATTTAGAGAGTAAATTATGTATTTCTATTGCATTTTTGTTACATTTTGCATAAATAATCATTTTAGTCAATCTTAATAAGTTTTGCTCGATTTAAAGTAATTTATGCTCAAATTGTGTACATAATTGTAGGTTTCCAGAAGCTTATAGTTCATGGAAGGAATGATATGCAATAGGCTTGCAAAAATAAGGAAAGAGCATTGTTACAAAAGAGTTTAAACAAATCTGGAACAGTGCAGTTGTTGTAGATATTGTTGTAGCAATCCTGGAACAACGACAGAGAAAATTATGTGCGGGATAATTGCATAATTGCGTTCTGCAGTTTCCTAATCTAACTTATGCGCGACCTAGACTTTCATTTACCCTAATTTTGAACTATAAAAGAAGCATACATCATAAGGAAACAAAAAAGAGTCGTCACCCTAGGAGAAAAACATAAAGAAACAAAAGCAAAATAAGATTCAAGAGAGAGATTGAAGGCTACACAAGAGGAAAAATTACAGAGATCAATTGGGAGTTCAATCATTCTTATCATTCTCTTGTTTTCGTGTTTTATATTTATTCATGGGGATTTGTTTCATGGTTGAAACTTTGTTATTTATTTTTCTTTTGCAAATCATGAACTAAATTTATTTGTGGTTGAGTGATAAACAATCTTGATGGTTTATTGACTGAATATATGTGTTGTTGCATGTTTGCTGTAGCAGTTTGTTTTGATAGTATTTATTTTTATTCATTATTTCAGTTGATCACTCATTTAATGATACAAGTTAGGAGAGAGCCGCAAAAGGGCCTATCTTAGTGGAACATATAAGAGTATTACTTGATTTTAGATTGGGTTTCCTGGATTGAGTTTAACTTATCCCAAAAGGGTCATGCTTAATCTAAAATTAGTGATGAACTAGACATAGGGATTCACCTTGTAGGGTAAATAGAACCTAAGCGTGTAATGATATATCTTATGTTGGCATAACAATTGATCATTGTTAGGTTACATATAGATATAAGATATCCAACATTCGATGGCTAAGGATGCATAAAGATTCTGCCCAGTGCTGTAGCAAATAATGCAACAACCGAGCCAACCATTAGAAAATAGACAAGACCATTAGGAGAGTTTATTCACTCAACTATTACGTTTTTATTTTAATTAGTATATTAGTTTCATTAATTGTTTTATTTTATTTTAGCACAAAATCTGCACTGTTAAGATTGCTGCAGCAAATCTGATAACATCAATCCCTGTGGAGGCCATCTTAAATATTCATAACTTTATTAGTTGTTGTGTACACTTGCACATTGACACCAATAGCATTAGTATTTATACACCAACCGCCATCTTATCGCAGATAACTTTATTAAGGACAAACGGATATACACGCCGAATGACATTAGAGCAGACATGCAGTAAGAATACGGTGTCTAGTTAACATATTAGCAAGCATATCGGGCTAAGGAAGTCAGTCTTGAAATAGTACTAGGGAACCCTACAGAGTCATACAACTTACTTCTCAAATACTCTTACGTTTTGACTAAAGCGAATGAGGGCACAGTCACACACCTCCAGCGGGATGGAAATGATAATTTCTTATACTACTTTGTTACGCTTGGATATTCCATCAAGGGCTTCACGCAGTACATTGGGCATGTGATCGTTGTAGATGGCACTCATTTAAAGGGGCTATATCGCGGAAGCATGTTTGTAGCAACATGTCTGGATGGTAATAATCAACTGTATCCGTTAGTTATTAGGGTCATGGATTCAGAAAACAATGATGCTTGGGAATGGTTTATGACGAAGTTACACAGAGTGATTAGTGATAGGCCAGAGTTATTATTTATCTCTGATCGATGCACTGCCATCAAAATAGCCGTTTTGAAAGCATTTCACACTGCTGCTCATGGCGTTTGTTTTTACCATGTCAAAAGCAACATTAAGTCAAAATTCATGATGTCCAAAGCTATTTGGGATCAATTCAAGCCAGCCTTTGTTAATGCAACAAAGGCATATGAACATGAAGAATTTAAAAGGCAACTTGAAGGGTTGTGGATGCTCCACTCGGGCGTGGCTGATTACTTAGAGAATAGTGTGTGTATATGTAATTGGGCAAGGTCTGAATTTGAAGGTAGAAGATACAACATACTTACCACCAACATTGCGGAAAGTGTGAATTCTTTAATGAGGGAACCGTGGAAATTTCTTGTAACTCATCATCCCTTTAGAAAAACATTACAACAATGATTTTATGATAGGAAAATTGTGGCTGAATCGATGAGCACTCATCTAACGACGTGGGCAGATGAGATAGTCGGCGAAAGGAGAATTTTGGCCGAAAGAATTACCATTCGTCCTGTGTCTCAGCATCGATTTCATGTTTTAGGTGGTGGTATGAAGGAATGGATAATTGACATTCATAAAAGAACTTGCTCCTGTAGAGTATTCCAACTCGATCAGATTGTTTGTGCGCATGCAATTGCTCACTTGTCTGACCGTCCGTGTGGATTACATAAGTCTTTGCTCTGATTATTACTCTATAGATTCATTGGTCATGTCATATGCAGAACTAGTGGAGCCGGTTGGTGACATGACAGATTGAGACATTCTAGAAGAAATCCAAAAAATCAGAGTTAACCCACCGATCGAAGCACCACCACTTGGTTGTTGTCCAGAGTTAAGAATTCCTTCTATCGGTGAGGATGTTAACCGAAGAACTGTGAGATGCGGGCAATGCAACCAACCAGGTCATAACCGCAAGAGATGTAAAAATCTCATTGTGTCGAATCCAAACTGACTGTATCATTCTAACTAATTATGGATTCTGAACTCTGACTTTAGTTTATTTTACAATTATATGTAATGGGGTATATTATTTTCTGTTCATTTGCATAATAAGTATTAAAGTAGATCAACAATTACTTATAGCTAAACATATGAATATATCAAAAGTTTATATCCATTAGAATAATTTATATCCATACATCAAGTCTGAACACAATATAATGACTTACAAGGCAATATCGCCCGTAAATATATCTACAACAATTTTCTTCCTGAAATAATGCCCGTGGCTACCATGAAAATCAAGTTTTAGCCCGAACATCAAATACATTGTAAACATCAACATAAATACGCCGCAATCACCACTTCCAGGTTCTTGTTGTGGCACATCCTTAACGATTCTTACTTTCTAAGGGTTGGCACTCTGCAGCTTAGGTCGGATGTTGTAGAATCCAACATCTTGAAGCCATTGAGGGAAGACGACCTAAAGAGGCTTGAAAGGTAACCAATGAGTCGTAAATCTGCACCCTCTTCGCGCGAAGGTCTGCTCGAGCTAATACCCAATTATCGCAGCCAAAATTCACAAGGATGAATATCTACATAAATAAAATGTTAAATTATCATATTTTATACACAACTACCATAAGATTGAGTGACAATTCTTTCTACATCGACGTCCGTAAACGGTTTGGACATGATATCTTCCCACCCATCCATATAGTTGTTGAAGTTGTTGCCATATTGTAATGAATGGGCATCACAACTACCATTGTTCCATAATTGCTTTAGGAACATCTATTGCATGATGAGTAAGAAATTAATAACATTGCGAGATATTTAAAACATCGAAATTATGGTTAATGATTATCAAGTTAATAAACATGCCCAAAAATATGTATCCATATACGTGACGCGCTGCGGTAGTGCATTTGGAAACCGTCGTTGCTTCTCGCTGATCAAGCGGTAAAACGTGTGAATATGTTGTGAAGGGATTAAACCAAGTAAATTTAGAACATAATTCATATCAGCGGAAAGATGAACAATATTGTAATGTTTTGACCATTAAGCACACTTACCTCGTCACCAAGCCACCCCATCGAAGTATTGTCCATGAGTATTTCAAAGAAATTTCGGGACTATTGGACAGGTCGATCCCCAGAAAATTTACCGGCAAACCACTGATCAAACTCCGCACATAGCCTTGAATCTTCTAGTCCCCAAAGTGGATTCATATCCACACTCGATCTTTCATCAACTTCATAGTCCGTAATGTTGAGTACGGGTAGAAGCCTGACATTCCTAACTCTCTTGAAAGGGGGAATGAAGTAAGGACTACCAAAGATATACGACGGTCTATACGGACGTCCAAACTTACTAACGCTAGGTGGTGCCTCCGTGAATATCTGTACACTGTCACCACTTATGTCCCCATAGAAATTGTACAACGACATGGGGGTGTGCTCGTCATCATTACCAGCATTAGTATGCGTACCGTAGCCAGCATCAACGTTCAGAACATAGCCATCTGGGGCATGTTGTTTCGAGGAGATAAACATATTAAACTAATTTTCAGGTTTCAAATCATAATAACATAACAAAAGCATATGAAACTTGCTCACCGTGTACGAGGAGCCAAACGGAGAATCACCGTATGCGCCCTTCGAAGAACCCGGGCCAAACGAATCCATAAACCCCATGATCACTTCTCTATATTGTTGTGCGTCTTTGCATTCTGCCTGAAGTTCTGACCTCAACTCGTTAATGGAATTGTGTCCAGCTTGAAGTTCCGACCTCAACTCGTGAATGGAAGACTCTATTATGTCCAGCCGTTGAGCGAAATAATCATTACGGAACTTAGTCCTTGCCTATTATTACAAAATAAGAAAGTAATGAGAAAGTGCTGAAATTATGTATATGTGATGAAACAAAATGATCAGGACGACAGAAGTAACCTCCAGCTCATTTCTGTCATCTAAATCGTGTGTGGATTCGTAATGGTCGTCGGTAGCACAGTCATCCTCAACAGGACTCTGCTGCAGTCCTATTTGGCTCGTGGTGTCATAATCCACCTCTTTTGTCCCTGTAATGGATGACACGTTGATTGAAGGTTGATGTTGTACCAAGTAAAACAAAAAAACAGTAAATACCCAAAAAAAACAAAAATTCAATTTTGTTTATATTTTAAATGATACTGTAAAGGATACCCACATTAAGGGCCCAACTTATTAATATGGCACGTAATCCTCGACACTCTTCCAATAATTTGTGGTTCTCTCCTTTGCATCTGGTTTGAGGGTTTGTAAAATGGTGCCATCCTGTCATAAAGAATACCAAATTTTCAATTAGTATAACCATCTAGTGTTTAACAGTTATATATAGACATACATATAAATAACTTACAAGATGCTCGTTGAGGTATGAGTAGACTTCGCCGAAGTTTATATTCGAAGAAGCCAAGGGCTTCTATCGCACGATCCAAGGACCCTTTCTCTTAATTTTCACCACCCACTGTGATGGTAGTCCTTCAATCGCTTAAAAAATTCATGCCTTCAACAAGGAAAGATATTAAGGCAAAAAAAGGTGTCATTAAATAATTATTATAACAAAACTAAGTTATGAAAAAATAAATTCTTCACTCACATGCACTGCAGACGTAAAGCCGTAAAAATTGTATTTCTCAATTCTATGCAAGGGATTTTGTGTGCTTGCCTTCTTAAATTTATTGGCTTTGCTGTTCAATGCATTATCAAGGCTTTCATATATTGTTTCCCATGACAAACAACCCCACGGACAATTTCAGAAGTGATTTATGTCATCTACCTCATTAAGCAAATTGAAATTGATTTGACAATTATCTTTTCTTCCGTTTAGTACTTTATCAACAAAGTAAAACATGACAATTTTTAGTGCATCGGTGCCATCCATAGTCTTAAAGTCTAAGTTCATAAATCTTTGCTCAAACTGGCCAAGATTTATATCGCGATACCTGCCTCCAAAATACTTCTTAAGTAATCTATGAATTGTTTTATGCTTCGTCAAGACGACATCTTCACCATAGCAAAGTCCCGTTACTAGGCACCACTCTCTGATTGATAGCCATATCAAATGGTCACCAACTTGAAACCATGACTCATCTTTTTCATTTCCAGTGCCATGGGACACTTGCCGAAGCAATATATTGTGCAAAATTACGCCACTGAACGGATAGCTTCAACATTCGAGGAAATGCCCAAATATATTTTCTTTGAATAGTTTCAATTGTTGCTTTGTTATATTTTCTCGAATGGCATTAACAGCGACAAGTAATTTGCACATACTCGTGATACGCCCGGGAAAGTGATTGCCATAAAGTATCTTCATCATTCCCAGTTCTTTCCCAGTCCTGGTGGATTATGCAATGTTATTTTTTATTTACCCATTTATCTGGTACAAGTTAAAATATTACATGTTAATAAATTATGAACAAAAGAAAAAAAAAGGTGTTGTTGTCGCACCAAGAGGCAGCACCAAGCGAACGGTTTGTCGCGTGCAGGCTGGCACGCAGCTCGCGCGCACAGGTTGGCCTGCGCAGCAGCAGCGCGCGGCATGCACATCTCGCGCACGCGAGGCCGCGCCTGTTGCACGTGAGATGCGCGCTACACGCCCATCTCGCAAGCAAGGCCGCGCCTGTCGCACGCGAGATGCGCGCGACACTCTCATCTCGCGCGCGCAAATGAGCATGTCCTGCGCATCTCGCGTGCAACAGGCGCGGCCTCGCGCGCGGGATGCACGACGACCTTCCCTTTCACTTCCCTTTCCCTTCCCTTTCTCTTCCCTTCCCTTTCCTATATGCATCTCACCCACCACCGCCATTAAACACCAATAACAGCCCAAATACTCAATCAATCACCAATGCAACCAACACAACACAACAACAACAACAATGTTGGGTTTTCAATAACTCACCTAGGGTTTCCAATTTTTGTCTTTGATTTTGGAGATCTCTGAAGATTTTCAACGTGATTTACCTTGTTTCAGCCGCCGACAACTTCCTCCGTTGCCGATCTACACCGCCGACGATGTATACGGGATTCCGGTGATAAGATTTTGGTGAGAGAGGGAGGAATTTAGCTTGAGAGAAACGTGAGAATGATGAGGGTAATTTCATCCACAATTTGGGGATTTGGCTAATATTGACAGAAAAAATTTGGAGGGATTAATGTTGAAAAACGCATAAATTTTGTGGTCAGTTTTGTAAATTTCCCGGCCGAGTCGCTAGGGATGGCAATGGATTGGATCTGATCCAAGATCCACGTGATCCAACTCCAACCGGATCGGATTCGGGTCGGTTTAAAATGAATTTGGATCGGATTTGGATATTGATGTGCAGATCTAAGACGGATCTGAAGCAGGTCTGGATCTATCCTAATATCTAAATCCATATCCATATCCACTCATCTTTTAATTTAATTTAATTTTAAAAGTCTCTTAATAATTATAGAATTATAATGATAATAAATTTTATTTATAGCATATTAGTGGTATTTACCATGCATTTAAACTCTTAAAACTTAAAGGTTAGTTTTGTAAATTTAAAGGTCAACCAGCCCCAAAGCATGTACACGAAATATTCAAATTGCAAGTCAAGTAATACAACTTGGTAATTTATTTTACTATATTGGCCAAATAATTTTTAAGGAATATAGTTATTCATATATTTAGTCAAATATGACCATAATAAACACTGAATATAAATCATATTTAATTTATATGTTATTATCTAATGTTGTAAGAATGATGGTGGGTGTGTGTGGATATTAGAATGATGAAGGAGACAATAGAATATTAGATTGATCTTACTCCTGCAATTACTTTTGAAGAATATTTTATTATCTTTCTTATTTGTTGTTTTGGTGTAAAAGTATAAACTACAATATTTATTATATTTTGAGATAAATTATATAACTTATTTGTTATCAAAACATTTTAGCCTTCAATTTTCATTCTAAAAAATTATTACTTTTTTATTGCTGAGTTTTAGAATTCATAGTGGATCTAGAGTATATTTAGATTTTAATTATTTTTTTTCAGATTTAGAGTAGATATAGATATTTATTTCTTTTTTTTATATGAATATGGAGAGAAAAATATGGATTCGTGACGGATCTAGAACAGGTACGGATCTTACTTTTTATTATGAATCTAAATTTAGAGCAGAGTAGATCCAACTCATATCTGCTCCGTTATCATCCCTACGAGTCGCATGTGCAGGAAGTGTTGTTAGGTCTGGGCGCACATTGAGTCATGCATTTGGTGGGCAATTGGTATTGTTTCTGTTGTGTGTGTTGAAAATTATGTCAATATCATCCAACCAATGTGTGTTTTCAATGGCTGTTTTTGCACCGAGCAGAGAATTTATTATTACATCAGAGTTCCCCATCCCTTGTTTCTCTTTTGAGTAATGCAGGTATTGACTAGTTTAACCTAAAAAGCTAAGCCAGCGGCCTAGCGGGGAAGCACACGAATATATTTAATATTTTTTTTTCTTTTTTTTTTTCTTTTTTTTTTCTTTTAATAGAAAATTTCTTTTAATGGAAAACTTAACAACGGTTAGTCGTTTCCATGACTATTATTGTAACAACCTTAACACATAACATTACTGCTAAATGGTGACAAAGGGAATCTTGTAGAGACTAGTGGCAGCCAGCCAGCCAGCCACCGGTTCACCTAAAATGCTGTGGGTATGGGCGCTTCCAAGTTCAAAACTTTTAAACTGATAATTTTAGATTTTCACTGTAATCACGTGAAAACGTTCTTTTACTTGTTTTGTTACTACATTCATGGTGATTGGTTGGGTTGAGCCCCACAAATGACAAATGGGTTTAGTCTCAGTCTCAGACTCAGTGTCTGTCTCAGAGCTTTTTGTACTAATTCCATTATGTCTTTCATTTTTACTGAGTTTGAGGTTGAGGTGTGTTGATGGCGATGGAATTGGAATTCCTACAACACTTGAAGGGCCATTCAAGCCAGTGACAGCCCCACTTGACAAGAATTTGAGACTAAATGTGAGTGACTTGCCTTATGTACTTCAAAACAATGCTCAAGGTGAAGGGTTTCAGCCTGAACAAATCTCTGTCTCTCTCTCTGCTAGATATGACTCCGTTTGGATTTCTTGGATCACAGGTCCCTTCCTTCATTTTTTTTATTTACTTTTCTTAATGTAGCTGAATTTAACTTTGTATGTGGTTCTTTTTAAGCAAAATGCAGTTAATCTGACCAAAATCCCCTTTTGCTAAATGAATGTATACAAGTATTATATTGTTTTTTGTTGCTGGAAATGGTGAATAATTGGTGAAGTTTTGGTTGCTATAACAGTGTTAATCAGGACAACTTGCATTGTAGATTGAAGTTAATCTTTGTTCTGTTTTGATGTTATTTTCTCTAAACTGGTAATTTGATGATTATGTGGATTCAATTTATAGGCGAGTTCCAAATTGGTGACAATATTAGTCCATTGGATCCTCAACTGGTTCAAAGCATTGTTTACTTCAGAGTGTTTAGATCATCATTGACTTACCAGACGGAGGGTTACTCCCTTGTTTACAATCAACTTTATCCACCTGATAGCCTCCAGAACTACACTTCTGGTATTATACATCATGTTCTTATTACAGGTATAATCTAGTCTCAACTTATATGTTTCAATTAAAACAACAAGATTTTAATATATGTTTCGTATTTAATTTCACATTACAATAATATTTTTCTGCAGGATTGCAACCAAACACACTATATGAATATGAATGTGGAGATCCTTCCATATCGGCAATGAGTAGCAGTCATTATTTCAGGACTATGCCAGTCTCAGGATCCAGTGACTATCCCAACAGAATAGCAGTGGTGGGAGACCTGGGCCTTACCTACAATACGACTGCAACAGTTGCTCACTTGATGAGCAACCATCCTGATCTTCTTCTGTTGATTGGAGATCTAAGTTATGCCGATTTGTATTTAACAAATGGAACTAAGTCCAGTTGCTACTCATGCCAGTCAATTGAATCTCCTATCCAGGAAACGTACCAGCCTCGATGGGATTATTGGGGAAGGTCAGATTACATAACTTTTAAAGTGTTTAAAATTTTCTTTTTAACTTTTTCATTCTACCTAGGGCTGTGATGTTAGAGCAAGATATAAACTGAAATGTTTTGTCAAAGAGGAAAAATGACCATTTAAATGGATAGCTAGCAACATTTGCTTGATGAAAAAAATTTGAATTTTGATAATTTTTATTGTAGAATAGATGATGTGCAAAGACATCTTTCTGGCTTAATTAGGGATGAAATGTATAAATTTCAACTTCAAACTTATTCAAAGCTACGGTGAGGTTTGGCATGTGAATCACGACCTTAAGCGACATGTTTTAAGGCATCAAAACCTATTTTGATAACAATCTGGTTTATTTTCTCACCTTTCTGAGTCGGAGTGGTTGCAGTAGTATAGAAAAAATTGAAACCAAATAATTTGGTGGTTGCAAACTGGTTTTTGCTACTTTTAATTTTGTTCTTTCAGTTCAGTTTAACCTCTTCATTTCCTTTGGGTCTTGCTAATGATTTTTTGAGTCAATCTTGGGAGCAATAAATCTTATAAAGTTGTTGTGGGGTTAATATGATCAGGTATATGCAGCCTCTAGTTTCTAATGTTCCGACAATGGTGATAGAAGGGGAACATGAAATAGAACGGCAGGCTGAAAATCAAACGTTTGCTGCTTACAGTTCCCGTTTTGCATTTCCATCTGAAGAAAGTGGATCATCATCTTCACTCTACTATTCTTTTAATGCAGGAGGGATACATTTTGTGATGCTTAGTGCTTATATTGACTATGACAAATCATGTACATTCATCAAATCAACTTTCTTCCTTCTATTTGCCTCTCTTGACTATGTATTATCACTAGTGTCTGGCCTTTTGGAACTGATTCTTTATGGCTAGTTCTGCTTAGCTCCCTCTTAGTGAGATTCTCTAGTTTTACTGTTACAGCGGATCAATACAAGTGGCTGGAAAGCGACCTGGGTGATGTTGACAGAGAAGTGACTCCTTGGTTGATAGCTGCCTGGCATCCTCCTTGGTACAGTACCTACTCAGCACACTATAGAGAAGTAGAGTGTATGAGAGTGGAGATGGAGGACTTACTGTATCACTATGGTGTTGACATAGTCTTCAATGGGCATGTAAGAGTACTTCTGAATTCTGTGTGCCTTACTATTGCCACATAAATGCTGTCCCCCAATCTTCCCCCTTTCTTAGCAATTCGGCTATGTTCTGTTTTCTTTCTACAACTACATTAAATCGTTTTCAAATTTATGGACAGGCTCGGACTCTGACAAGCTAAAATGTCGAATATCTTATTTGATTAACAGGTTCATGCCTATGAGAGGTCAAATCGCGTTTACAACTATTCTTTGGATCCATGTGGCCCAGTTTTCATACTGGTTGGTGATGGAGGAAATGTAGAAGGCCTGGATATAGTACATGCTGATGAACCTGGGAACTGTCCAGAGCCATCTACAACACCAGATATGGGTGGCTCCTGTGCATTTAACTTTACATCAGGCCCCGCTTCTGGGAAGTTTTGCTGGGACCGGCAGCCTGACTATAGTGCATACAGGGAAAGCAGCTTTGGCCATGGAATTTTAGAGGTACTTATCTCTCTCTATTGCTCTAACCACATTTTGAATACCAAATGCTTTGAAGCAGTATTTTTTCCTACTACTGCCTGAAATGGAACGTAAAGAATTTCAATGTCAACTTCGTGAGAATGAATCCCTACAAATTTTTCATTTTCAACTGCCAGTAGAAGTCAGTAACACGTTCAACATAAAATTACATTCTGCCAAACTTTGAAAGCAAGTTTCAATAAATTCTTGATGTATTTGCAGCAAAAGTTGAAGTTGTTTTAGATTTACTACACTTATTGAACACTGTTGCATTAAAGGCTGTGATGTACGTGTTTATGTACACATTGGTTATCTAAGATGACAAACTAATAGGCGGTTTGTTATCCAGGTGAAGAATGAGACTCATGCATTATGGTCGTGGCACCGTAATCAGGAATTCTACGAGATTGCTGGTGATATTATTTACATCGTAAGGGAACCAAATAGGTGCCCTCTTCAACCAAAGTAATTGAGCTTTGGGGATTTGGCATACCACTGTTATAAAATGGAACTGTGAACCCCAAACACAGGCGAATTTCACCAAATATAACATGATTGTCTAATTGGGAGAGCAAGATACTTTTTCAATTCTAATAGAGCTCAAAAGAGCCTTCAGACACGGGGGCATAACTTTTTTGTTGAATCTTAGGAGCATTATGATGCGTAAGATTTTTCAGTCATTTCTCAAAGCCATGAAAGGTGTTTTTCCTAATGCCAAATGCTTTTGCATTTATCATTTAATCATCACATTTGCTATTGATCTTGGTATTATTATGATTACATTTGTGACCATAGACTTTTTGACTAATCATCATATCTTGGAAAATCAATATTTCTTATTTATTCCACCAAGCAGGAGTAGAATGTAGAAATTGGAAAATTGTCCGCTCTGATACAATGCTAATTGATCGTTTGATCCCACAATTTAAGCTATTGAAATAAGAATCTAGCATTACCACTAAAATCAAGAATAGAAGAAAATTACAAGAATTGACTGGACCATTGAATTGAATACATATTGCCTACATTGTTAATTTATATAGCAAAGATT
Organism: Citrus medica; assembly: GCA_002013955.2. Lineage (NCBI taxonomy): Eukaryota > Viridiplantae > Streptophyta > Magnoliopsida > Sapindales > Rutaceae > Citrus > Citrus medica. Next base: position 83,499 of record MKYO02001339.1, on the reverse strand, counting down.
GATTATCTAACCTTCACCAAGTTCATTTCCTCCAAAACGAATCAGCAGCCAATTTGAAGCTTGCTAACTGTCCTTTTCACAGCAAATATAAGAAAATTAATAAAACTAAACATCGAATGGTCATCAACAAACCTTGATGGTCCTAAACAAAAGCTTCAACTCTTAACAAAACTGTATAAGCCTCTTTTCTTCATACCAAGGTGTTGCAGGGCCACTCCAGCTTACAATTAATGCTAAATGTATGGAGATGTCAATGACAGAACTAGGCTGGAAGAGACATACGTAATGAGTTTCATGGCAATAAACTTTGATGAAGCTTTGGAGTCATCTGTGGTGGGCATTGGAGGGCCCATTCCGGGATTGACTCCATTACCACCGTCATTATTCAGAGGAGCAGTGGTCGCTGGTGTTGTCGGGTTAGGGTTGGTCGTGGTAGTTGTTGTGGGTGTGGATGATTGAGTAGGTGTCCCTCCAGCAGTGCTGAAAATTTGCATAATTCAAATAGTTAATAGTGCTTTGAGATGATATAAGCAAGTTCTTGAACAAAAAACATAGAGCAAAGCCGGTTTAATACATTTAAGGATGGATAGACCTGCATCGAAGAAATGTGTTTCGCTGCTAAATTTCATGAAGAAAACAATGAATCATAAATAAGTCAATACATGAAAATACCAAACATAATTTTGGCTCGGTTATACTTGGTAAAGTTCCCATATTAGGATCACCTAAATAACTTAAAAACACGGTCCCAAGTTAAAGCAGATTTTTAATAGTGCACACTTAATACATCTTTTAGTACTCTTCAGATGAACCACTTATTCTTTGAACAAGTACTATAATACAAACTTTGAAATAAAGTTAATTTACAAAGTGATTATGTGATGAGTGGATTATATGAGTGCCAACATACAGATACAATAAAGAAAAAATAAAAATACAGCCTGCAAGATTATCTTGGGGAAAAGTTAAAGCCAAGCGACGTTGCAAAAGATGGAATGGAAGTGGCCAGTAGGCCCAACTGCAGAGATCTCTAGACTCTAAACACTATGTATGCCAAGTTCTCACCAGCCTTAAGTTACCAAATTATTTATAAACAACCTATGCAACACGCAAGATAAAATTGGACATGGTCCATAAAAAGTTTCATATGGTTCCTTAAAATTTAAGTGCAAATGGCTACAGTGGTGGGAGGCAAAGTCCGACCATAAGGCACATGACACCTCACTTGCAACATGCAATCTTCAAGTAAACATTTCAAAAAGAGTACCAAGTTTTTGGCCATCTGGATTGGTGGGTTTTTAAACAATTTCCCGAAGAAGCGTCCGCAGTTTTAAGGATTTATCAACATTTTTTTTTCACCTCGAAATTTGCCCTGCCCCACAAACCAGACCATTTTCTTGAATTAGTTTGACCAAATGACAATGACAGCAGTCTATTTTGGTGGACCTAAAACCTCCAACAGTAAAACTCCATGTGCATCAGTTACCAGGCCTCAAAAAAAAAAAAAAAAAAAAAACTACATCATACAATTACACAAGGTACTTCCCAATGTCGCTGCAACGGGTTATTTATCAGTGCTATCCTTGCCGCTGGATATTTTGGACCAGGAAGACCATCCAACGGTGTAAACTTAAGCAACAAGTTTTATCTGAAATATGCCCGAGGCAGACAAGTGGTACAAGCAAAATGACGCACCCAAGGCCCAAAAATGTTTTTTAAAAAAAGGACATTGTAATTTGAGCAATGGGATTTGGGACCACCACAACTTCGAATGAACGGTCATTGAAGAAATGGACACTTATCATGCATCCATTTCATCATTATCAAAGTAAGTGTATGTCCTCCAATTTTTCAATCAAGAACAGAATATAAGATGGTGGGAAAGAAAGATGCCCAATAACTTAAAGATGAAGAAACATATATAAACAGACCCAAAAAGGAGGAAAATATCGAGTTGGTTAACTTTTTAAATCTTTACGAAACAAGGGAAAAACAGAACATACCTCAGAGAAGACGGATACATACAAGATCCATAACCTAAGAAACACACAACACAAAACACAAAAATAAGCAAAAACCCACCTTTAAAAGACCAAAAAAAAGGTGATAAGAGATTAAGAAAACGGACTGGGATCAGTTTTTGCAATGGTGGCACTGCCAGAGAAGTCACAGGAGCCAGGGGCCATGCCCTTTCTCTGAAAGTAACTGTTAAAAGCATACGAGGCATGAGCTTGGATGGTATTGGGGAGATAGCAGAGGCCATTGGGTTGTATAGGGGTGCAGTCAGCGCCAGTCCCGCATGCATAGTCCAGAGCCGTCTGCAAGGCCTGGTTGCTTGCATCGCTTCTTGCAACACACCAGGTGCTATTGCCAGTTCCTTCAACTGGGACATTTGCTGCCATGACATTCAGCATGATCATGTTCATGCATGAGAAAATTATTGTGAAGGATAGCAGTGTGAGATTTTGATGTGATGCCATGGAAGGGAAGAAGAGTTATAGTGAATTTCGCTTTGGCTTTTGCTTAGTAAAGGAAGAGAGAGAAGAGAGAACGAAAGAATATTGAGCCAGTGAGAGAGAGAGTGTGGAGCTTTCTTTTCTCTCTTTTTTTTTTCGGCTCTTTTTATTTCTTATTTTTGCTTTTTGGTTTTGATTTGGATTTGCCAGTGGGAACGTATTGCTATTTGGGATTATTATATATTTGTATGGGACAGTTTACAGTAAGGTCCTTGTTGTTTAACTATAATTCAAATAAAAATATAGTTTGCATGTTCAATCAGAAAAATCCTACCCTATCATTTTGGGCATAAGGCAAAAGTTTAGAGAGTGGTATTTGAAATACTATCTAACTAACTCAAGAGGGGAGTGAATTGATATTTTAAAATTTATGCAAAACAAACCACACAACAATTTAATTTATTGCCTTAATAAGAACAAAAATAATATATTTAATCAAGCACAATAATAAAAGAGTAAGGGAAGAGAGATCAAACTCTTAATTTTTACGTTGTTCGGCTAACCGTGCCTACGTCTACACCTTCAAGCTCACCGGGCTTGAGGATTCCACTAAGCAAGCCTCCAAGGCATTAATTACTCTTACAATTGATTTCTACGGTGTCAATAAACCTTTACAATAAGAGATTATCATCAATCTCTTAACCCAAGTGTATCCCAACACTTACAACCCCTCAATTTGATTTTCAAAAAGATTACAAAATAAATCTCTCACGCACAATGTATTTGATTACAAATGAAATCCTAAAATGTGAGTAAATAAGATGTATACAAGAATTTAAAACTCAATGAAAGTTGTATGCTCAATAATTTGCTTAATGATAGCGTTGTGATAAACCCTTATTTGAATTTGATTAAGTTTATTTATAGTTGGAGCTGAAAATTAGCCGTTATTAACTTTTTGCTTGAAGTCAGATCGCCGTTTTGACTTGAACAAGTGACCATTGGATAGATTTTCAAATTATCGGATCGTTGTTATGAAAATGTCTGCCGTTATCTTCTAGTGACCTGCAAAGAAAATGTTGGCTTACCATTTTCAAGAAGTCGGTTTGTCGTTATCATGAAGTCGGATTACCGACAGTGCTCAGAGGCTAATTCTTAATTTTGTTCTATGTCAGTTAGTCGTTATCAAGATGTCATATCGTCGACAATGTCCAGAAACTAAATCACCAAGTTTATTTGATATCGGGTAGCTATTATCAAGATGTCGGATCGCTGACAGTGTCCAGAAACTAAATCACCAAGTCTATTTGATATCGGTTAGCCGTTATCATACTATCGAATCGCCGACAGTGTCCAGAAGGTATTTTTAATAAGGACATGAAATTAAATTACAACTTTCATAAAATCAATTTTCATTTAAGTACAAACCTTTACTACTTCAAAATAGCGATTTATTTAAAATGTATGAAAAACATTTGAGCATTTAAAGACCTAATCAATCTTAATCTAGTTTGTTATCATCAAAATCATTATTAAAGAAATATTCATGTTAACAGTATTGACCCCCTGTTAGAGATGGAAACAAGAAATGACAAGCAGGGATTGGACAATATTAATTTGATTGGGATACGAAAGTATTATGAATCTCATTTTCATTGCAAAATATGAATATAAGATTTCTTGAATAACTTCATGTGAAATTTGGCTTAGTAGTTTTTAAAGATATTAAATTGGACATTTAATCATATTATTAAGTCAACTTTCAATTGAAAGTTAAGGATTAAAATGATAAAATGGAAATTAAGGGGGCTTTAAGAACCACTGTTTAGTTAAGTAATTCTCACGCCTCAACCTTGAGACGATCGTCGTTAGTGGTAAAATTGGTTAAATTTCTCTTTTATTTGGAATAATTTCCTCGGACATTAGAACCTATTTCTAAGTTATGCTTGTGTTGATCAAGGTCATTTAATTTTCAGATTATGTTACTTGTCATTGTGCTAATCAAGGACACTGACAAAGTTTTAATTATAATATTAGTAGAATCATATGTAATATTAAGAAAATTAAGAAGGATTTTGTTTATTGATTATGCCAACTATATACTTATTATGTTCGTGATCGTTGCGATAATCATCCTTATAAATTTCTAATTTTAATTTTAGTAGAATTGTATGTAATATTGAAAAAAAAAATGGAGGACTTTGTTTATTGATTATCTGGATTATTTACTTATTTGAATTTTAGTTAAACAGCAAGGACTGCATGTAAATTAACCTCATAGTCATTGACAGCTTTTTGCTTCTAATGTGAATTTTACACTTTGATCCTGGTGTTGGGTTATCTCATTGACTGTCCTTTGGTCCCTACTTATACTACAACTTTCACCGAATTGGATTCTGTTCTGACTCTGCGAGTATGAATCTTTTAATTAAATTTTGAACCGAGGCACCACTGGCTCACTGATTCCTCGGGGAGAGAGAGTTCTTCGCTTTTCAGCATGCGAAATGTTTCCCAACGATTTCATACTTGTCTTGTTCCTTTCATTCATTTGATTCTTTGTAAGGTTTTTTTTTTTTTTTAAGTTACATTTATTGTGGCTTATTTTTAAGGCCCTACTAGCCTACAGCCTCGACACAAGAGTTTAGAGAGTGGTATGGAGTCCCTGCCAGAGATGGAAACAAGATTTGATGGGACGAGTTGGACCAGTTGGGATTGGACAATACTAATTTTATTGGGATACGAAAGTAGTGAATTTCATTTTAATTATACAATATGAATATAAAATTTCTTGAACCACTTTCTGTGAAATTTAGTTTAGTAGTGTTTAAAGAGATTAAATCGGACATTTAGCCATATTGCTAAGTTAAATTTTAATTGGAAGTTAAGGATTAAAATGACAAAATAAAAATTAAGGAGAACTCGAGAATCACCTTTACTAATGTAATTCTCACTTCCCTCCCGCAACTTTTAAAGAAGGGTTTTGATCCAGATTAATGGTAAAATTGATTAAATTCTCATTTATTTAAAAAATTTCTTCTGATTTTGGAGCTTATTTTTAAGTTATGATTGTTCTGATCAAGATTGTTTGAGTTTTAGACTTTTATCCCTGTTATTGTGATGGCAAAAAATCTTGATAAATTTGTTAATTGTAATATAAGTAGAATTATATGTAATATTAAAAAATAAAAAATAAATTAAGGACTTTGTTTATTGACCATGCCAACCAACTATACACTTCTTATGTTCTTCATCGTTCCGTTAATTATCCTTGTAAATTTTTAATAATAATTTTAGTAATATTGAAAAAATAGAGGACTTTGTTTGTTGATGATGGGGGTTATGTACTTATTTGAATTTTAGTTAAACAGCAAGGACTTCACTGTAAGTTAACCTTATAGTCATTGACAGCCACTCTGCTTCATAGTCTCTATCTCTGGGACCGTTAGTATTTTGCTTCTAATGTGAATTTACACTTTGATCCTGGTGTTATATTCTCTCATCGACTGTCCTTTGGTTCATACTTCCACCATAACTTTCTCCGAATTGGATTCCGTTTCCACACTGTTGAGTATGAAACTTCAATTAGATATGGCAAAATCACGGGTCGGGTCCGGGTATTACAATGATCGGAGCTTATTCGGATGCAATCGGTTCGAGTTCGAGTTTGGACCAGATTTTAATCTAGGTACCCGAATTTATATTTTTTAATATTATATGTGTATATATTTTTTATTTTTTGGTAATCTTATAAGTTTTAAATTTATTTTAATAAAATTTGACATAAAAATATAAACTTTAAGTGTTTAAAACTTTATATATGTATAATAAATGAGTCAAATAAATATAAATATTTAAAATAATATATATTTTTTAATATTTTTTAATAAAATCCGGGTTTCGGGTTTATCAAGTGATGTCCAAGACCGACCCGGCTTCATATTCGGGTCGGGTAATACCCGGCCCACAACGCCCGGGTACGGTCCGGATCCGGACCGGGCAGGTATTTTTGCCACCTCTAACTTCAATGGTAAAGATTCATTTGTCTTTTTTAATTAAATTTGAACCGAGACACCACTGACACTGATTCCTTAGGTAGAGAGAGTTCTTACACATTTCAGCATGCTGCTAAATATTACCCAATGAATTCATACTTATCTTGTTCCTGTCATTCATTTGGATTCTTTATAAGGTCTTAAGTTACATTTATTAGGGAAATCTGTGGTGCAGTTGCATCCGGTCATTTAATGTGAGTGGATCCCATTTATTATGACACGGTACCATAGTTTTACCGTAGTCTGATCTCATTTATTGTTATTTATAATTAAGTTGTTCCAGAAATAAGTAACAAAATAACGAAATCTAGAAGATGAATTTTACCTGGATATACGTTACATTAACAAAATAGTAGGGTTAGATAGAGCAATGAATAAAATTTATCCAACTGTAAGTTACATTAAATAACTTAAAGAGACCCTCTTATAATTGTTTATGCACTCGGTTTAGTATTAATATTCAAGTGTGTTGGTAAAATACAAATAATGATTCTTTGTTGTTAAATAGCCCTGATAAGATGAAGTGTCGATTTTATGCTATCGTTGGATAGATAACAAAAAATGAAGTCCAACGACAATGAAATTATAGTCATTATTTAACTTTTATATAGATTAGTGGTTAATAACATTCTCTTATAAGAAACATGATTTAGTGGATATTAGTGTCTATCATATGATAAAGGCATCTCCAATGCTTAACACCATTTTGGTGTAACACCAACACTAAAAATGTACATTTTTCACACCAAATTACTATTTCATCTCCAACCCATTTACACCAAAAAGAATATTCTTCTTTTTATTCTTTTAATTCTTAAGAATTAATTCAATTAACACAATAAATATTACTATTAATATAGATAATTAGTAATAAGTAATTTTATATTGATTAACAAAAAAAAGAAAATTATTAAATTTGCATTTAATTAATTAAATTATTACATTATGAAAATTAAACATTACATTAATATAGAAAAATACAATAACAATAATAATAATTTTATATCTAATATTTTGATGATATTGGAGGATCTAATAATGATCTCCCAAATTATTAAATAATTGTTCTAATTTATATTAGTAGTAGTAGCTTTTTTAATTTGTGTTAATTTAATTTTGTATTTTTAATTTGTAATATGTAATCTAGTAATTAATGTTATTGGCATTTTATTTTTATTATTAATTTTGTGTTGAATATTTTTATTTAAAATATTAGTATAATATTCAAAAATTAAAAAAATGAAATAAAAATAATAACAATAATATAATAACTTAAAATATTATATAAAATAGGACATAAATGTAAATAAGAAAAGTAATAAAAATATTTGGGACTTTTTTTCCTAGCACCAAATGAATAGTGTTACACCGTATTTGGTGCAATACTATTCATAACATCATTTTGGTGTTTGTTTTGGTGTTACATTGGAGAAGTATTTTACATGAAAAAATTGTGTAAAATGTGATTTATTGTGGAAAATTTATAAAATAACCATAAAACTTTTGTTATTTTCACAATTAACCCTTTCAACTTTTTTCTATCAACATTAGCTAAACACAAGCTTTTCTCCCAAAATTACCCTTCTTTACAGACCAAAAGCACTTTCTTTCTCCCATTTCGTCAAACTAAAGGTGCTTTCCACTCTTGAATCATCAACCAACAACGACGGCAAAAGGCAACGATAAAAGTGAAAGCTGATCATAATCTATCCGGATCCAACACTAATCGGCATCACTTAGTGGTATAATTTTATATCTAATATTTTGATGATATTGGAGGATCTAATAATGATCTCCCAAATTATTAAATAATTGTTCTAATTTATATTAGTAGTAGTAGCTTTTTTAATTTGTGTTAATTTAATTTTGTATTTTTAATTTGTAATATGTAATCTAGTAATTAATGTTATTGGCATTTTATTTTTATTATTAATTTTGTGTTGAATATTTTTATTTAAAATATTAGTATAATATTCAAAAATTAAAAAATGAAATAAAAATAATAACAATAATATAATAACTTAAAATATTATATAAAATAGGACATAAATGTAAATAAGAAAAGTAATAAAAATATTTGGGACTTTTTTTCCTAGCACCAAATGAATAGTGTTACACCGTATTTGGTGCAATACTATTCATAACATCATTTTGGTGTTTGTTTTGGTGTTACATTGGAGAAGTATTTTACATGAAAAAATTGTGTAAAATGTGATTTATTGTGGAAAATTTATAAAATAACCATAAAACTTTTGTTATTTTCACAATTAACCCTTTCAACTTTTTTCTATCAACATTAGCTAAACACAAGCTTTTCTCCCAAAATTACCCTTCTTTACAGACCAAAAGCACTTTCTTTCTCCCATTTCGTCAAACTAAAGGTGCTTTCCACTCTTGAATCATCAACCAACAACGACGGCAAAAGGCAACGATAAAAGTGAAAGCTGATCATAATCTATCCGGATCCAACACTAATCGGCATCACTTAGTGGTATGAGTTATTTTCTGAACTTGCTCGAGAGTTTCAGTGAACTGAGTCATGGGTGAATCTGGTAATAGGCAGCCTGTCGCATGCTCCATGATTTGGGGTCGAGGTAAAGGCCGGACGTGCTGTCCTCGCCTGACTGGAGGAATCATGTAAGGACTGTTATAAACATACGACGATATGTACGAGCGGCCGAACTTACTAACGCCCGGAGGCACCTCAGTGAACACCTACACGCTCTCCCCCACTAACATCCCCGTAGAAACTATACAATGACGTGGGCGTAGACAAATTTTGATTGCCCACGTCAGTCTACACTCCATAGTCATCCGGGGCCAGTCCATTCGCCAAGATGAACATATTAAATAACTATCAAATTAAAAGTTAAACGAACATAATTATTAAATTTAAATTTGCTCACCGCATATGAGTGTGCAATGGGAGAATCCTTATTTGGACGTTTAGAAAATGTGTTGATAAAGCCAAGAACGGTTTCTTTAAAATCTTTTAATTCTGACTTCATTTCATACACGTTACGATCAATCTTATCCAGCCGTCGTCGTATGTAATATTAAACTACTTTGTCCTCGACTATTACAAAAGAAAAAAATAAAACTTTAGAATAAAAGTACAACAATAATGGTTTATAAAGGAAAAATATCGTATATTATTTATAACCTCAGAATCACGTGCGTCATCAGAGTTGTCTGTTTGCTCCTTGTGGTCATCAACAGCCACCTTATCCTCATAAGTGTCACGACGCTACTCTGGTATTGAGTTTGGTATGTAGTCATGATCGTCATGCTTGTCTGATTGCCTTGTAACCGACGGCATCGCGTTGATTGAGAGTTGGTGCTGTATAAAGAATCATTTAAAATTAGTAAATGAAAAGTAAAAAATTTCGAATAAAAATTTGATAGTACTTAGAGTATACTGACCTTATGAACCCAGTATGGAATGTTTGGAATGTAATCCTTCACAGAGAGCTAATATTTTCTGCTACTCTCCTTTGAATTTGGCTCAAGAGCTTGTAAAACGTCCCCCTGCCATAAATTCAATTGAAAGTTTCAAGTATACATAACTTAAATTTAGTAAAGTTAAAAAAATAACTAATACATATTACTTACAAGACGAGATTTGTTGTTGAAGAACGAATAAACTTTGGCAAAGTTGATTCTCGAAGATGCCATGAGCTTCCATTACACAATGTGGGGAATCTTCTTCTTCATTTTCACAACCCATGTTGATGGCAAACCTCCGATCGCTTCGTAAATCCAAGCCTACAACAACCAAAGTGAAAAATCTAATAAAACAACTATCAAATATTTAATACTATAAAACTTGTTAATAAATAAATAAAAGCACCTGAACCCCGGACGTAAAGCCGTAAAGATTGTATTTTTCAATGTTATGATCTGGATTTTTCAACCGAGTCCTCTTAAATTTCTTGTCTTTCTCGAACAGTACATTGTCAAGACTCTCGTAAATCATTTCCTACGACAATAGACCACAGGGACGCTTTCGGAAGTACTCTATATCATCAACTTGGTCAAGCCAATCGAAATTGATTTGACAGTGATTTTTTCTTGAATTTAGTACTCTGTCCGCAAAATAAAACAACGCAATCTTTAATGCGTCCATATCGTCCATTTCCTCGAATTTCAACTTCTTAAATAATGCATCGAATTCGTTAACATTGATCTTACGATGCACACCACCAAAATACGTATTTCGTAGCCTATGCTCCATTTCATTATTTTTTAGTTTGGTATCAACACCATATGAAAGTCCAATAACCAAGCACCATTCGACAATTGACAAGTGAATCAAATGCTCACCAATTTGAAACCATAACTGATCCTCACGGCTATCTTCTTCATGGGCCACTTGCCTCAGTAAAAGATTGTGCAAAATTACACTACTAAATGGAAAACTTCGACATTCCAAGAAATGTCTAAATATATCATTTTTGAACATATTCAACTGCAGCTTTGTTAACTTTTCTTTAATGGCTTGTACGACCAAAGATAACTTACACATGCTCGAAATTCGACCAGGAAAGTGATCGGTATAACGAAAATACATCTTGCCTACTTCGATATCCGGTGATTCTGATTTCGCCATGTATCTGTAATATTTATAAAATTATTACATTGCATTTACAAGAAAAAAAAATTGACTTGTAAAAAAAAAAGACCACTGTAATTTTTGGTTCGACAGGCAATTGGTACGACAGAGCCGTGTTGTCGCACCAAAGCATTGTTACTGTCACACCGATTTGGTGCAAGAGGCTTGCTGTCGTACCGATTTGGTGCGACAGCGGGGCGCGCATGCGCGTGCGCTGCTGCCCAGCGATGGGCACGCACGCGTGCTGCCCCTTCCCTTCCCCACCCCCATATCCCCAAAAATCCAAAAATAATACTCCCAAATCAACATACTCCCAAAACACCACCAACCACCACAAACACCACCACCACCATTATTCTCAAACTACAACCATTATTATTCTAAAATTTCATTTTAAATTAATGAAAATAAGTAAAATGGCCAACCTAGATTTTGTTGAAGGTTGTAGATTGTAGATCAGACGCTAATGACAGATGGAGCCGCTGCTGACGAGGGTTGATGTTGCCGTCGATGATGGGAGTTGGTTCGATTTGGGAGAGACGAGTGAAAGGGAGTGTTGGGGGAGAGATGAGGGAGAGGGGTATTTTGGTCTCAAGGGTTGTTTTATGGCTAATGTTGATAGAAATTTGTTTGGAGGGTTAAGATGAAAAACATCAAAACTTTAATGGTTATTAGTGTAAATTTTCCATTTATTGTTAGTTTTGGTATCACATTTGAGATGGCCAGAATTCTATGACTTATTATGAATAGTGTTAAAGTCATAGATTAACTAGATAGTATTTTGTGGGATTGTCACTCACTAGAAGATGAACACTATCACCCGTTAGATTATTGCGCCCCCTATAAAACTTCAGATTACTCATATCCCAAAATTTTCATTTCTAATCCACAACTAATGGTGTATTATGTGAGATATGCAAAAATTGAAGTATTGAGTACAAAAGTTTTAGAAGAATTAAGAATTTAGAATTTTCGGTGGAGAGCATGGTGAGTTATGATGTATATCGATTGGAAGCTTGTGTTATCAGACTGTCAAGTTTAAGCTAACATCTCTTTTTAGTCATGTCAAAAGATTATACACACACACACACAAACAATCTAGTAAATGAATAACACTTCCTAAGAAAAAAAGAAAAGAAAAGGATAACACAACACAACACGATTACACAAATATTAAACGGCTTATTATTTGACACAAATATGACTTTGACCCATTTTAGAGTAGACCTTTTGAATTTTATTCCTTAAAATACCCCATCTTAATTTATAAAACACTAACTCAAAAATTAAAATCAATCACCTTATCATTGTCACCCTAAAAAGTGTATATCTTTCAAGTTTGTATTTATAAATCCATGCAAATTCTAAAATTTTAAATTATTTTCTTCTCATTACATAATTTCTATCTCTATAATTCTTAATTCTTAAAAGTTTCTAGAAAAAAAAACTATATTAAATTTTAGAATATTAATATAAACTATGAAATAGGGTGGCGTAAGAAGTCATTAAAAAAATATTTTATTTAAGTGTTTAATTGAATTTCCATTAAAAGAAAAAAGAGTTCAATCTTTGGTTATTTAGGTGATTTCCATGGAAGAGGTTGTTAACATATATGTTTCCATAATATTGATTTTGATGATAACAAACAAGATTAAGAATGATTAATCTTTTAAGATCAAATTATTTTTTATACATCTTAAATAAATCATTATTTTCACATTTTAAAGGTTTTATATTTAATGGAAAAATGATTTTATGAAATTGATTGTTTTTATTCTTTTTAAATAAATCATTATTTTCACATTATAAATGTTTCATATTTAATGGAAAAATGATTTTTTGAAATTGGTTGTTTTTTAAAGTTTATGGTTTAATTGAAAGAATTTTGAAAACTTTGAAATAAAGAAGTATTGCTTGAAATTTTGGTGAAGGACTTATTTGAAAAGTGTCATAGCATTTTTGGCTATACCATAATTTCAGAAAGTTTTGGGATTAACAAAGTATTATTTAGAAATTCTGAAATTGGACTTATTTGCAAAGTTTCATACCGTTTTGGGCCATAGTACAGTTATATAAAGTTTGAGGGTCAAACTATTATTTTACAAAATAGTGCACTGTAGTAGTCACTGTAGCAGTCACTGTAGAAAACGGCGATCCGACATTTTGTTAACGGCTCGCCGACATCGAGCAGAATTGAAGATCAGCCTCTGGACACTAACGGCGATCCGACTTCGTGATAACGGCTCGCCGACATCTAACAGAATTGAAGATTAGTCTCTGGACACTAACGGCGATCCGACATCTAGATAACGGCGATCCGACAATTTGAAAATCAGCCCCAACGGTCATATTGACCAGTCAAACGGCGATCCGATATCTAGTTAACGGCGATCCGACAGTGTGCAGACAGTCTATAACGGCTAGTTTTCAGCTGCAACTATAAATAAGCTCATTCAAATCCAAACAAAGGTTGATCACAACACAACCATTGAGCTTATATTCGAGAATACAATCTTCATAGAGCTTTAAACACATTTTCTCTTCATCTATTCACACATTGGGCATTGATTTGTAATCTTAAATATTGTGTGAGAGAAAAACAATTTGTAATCTTTTACTTTGAGTGATTGTAAGTGTTGGGATACACTTGGGTTAAGAGATTGGGGATAATCTCTTGTTGTAAAGGTCCATTGACACCTTGGAAGTCAATTGTAAGCGTTTGAAGCCTTGGGAGGCTAGCTTAGTGAAATCCTCAAGCCCGGTGAGCTTGGAGGCGTGGACGTAGGCGGGGATTGCCGAACCACGTAAAAATCATTGTGTTTGTTTTCTCTTCCCTTACTCTTTTAATATTGTGCATGATTGAATTTATTGTTTTCAATTTGATTAAGGCAATAGATTAAATTGTTGAGCGAATTGTATTGCATAATTTTTTTTAGAATCCCAATTCACCCCCCCCTCTTGGGTTGCTTACTTGTATTTCAGAGGTTTTGTAAGAAATTTAGAGGGGTGTCAAAATCCTTACCCATTATTTCACCCTGACGCAACTTCAAAAAATTAAACATAGACATAATACATTCCTAGCAACGATAGTAAACAAGAAGAAAATTTAGCTAATCCAAGATATAAAATTTTAATCAGACAAACAAAAAATCATTAAATCAAATCGTTACACCATTAATTGGTCGTAAATAGGTTAATGTGTTGATATGACACAATTATTCACATCATAAACAAGTTCACGGGTTTAAGTCTAATGGAAATATAATGCGATTAATAAATAAATTGATGTAAACAGGATAAAATTACTACTTGAACTTGAAAGAATTGTATCAACTATATTTAAAAGAACAATTATCATCCACGTAGCCAATTTTTCGGGTATTATTAGAGTATCTCCAAAAGCCTTTATAAATTTTACTCTTCAAATACCTATTTGCTTACCTATGTGACAAATAAAAAGGTGAAAAAATATGATATTCTCCAAAAGACTCTTCAAATAGAAATAAGTTAATATTATTTTAATCATATAATTAATTTTTTTACAAGAAAAGTCAATAGCAATTAAAGCACTTCTTTCTTTTTCTTCAATGAAAAGTAATAAAATATAAAATGAAGAGGGAGAAATTAACTCTCCAAATTTGAAGAGAGAGAATCAATTCTTATTTGAAGAATCTTAATTGGAGTGTCTTTTGGAGTTTTAAATATTGATGTGGCTCTTCAAATAAGTAATAAAATCTTATTTGAAGAGCCTTTTGGTTAGGAATGGCAATTGTACCCGCAAACCTGCAAATCCGTCCAAACCCACTCGCCAAAACCCGCCCGCTATGGGTAATTTTACCCGTTGCGGGCGGATTTAGTATTATAAACTAAAACCCGCATATGGATGCGGGTGAGTTTGGTATTAATCTTATATCCGATGGATACCCGCATGGATATCCACCAAACCCGCAATATTTTTTCCAAATATTTTTAATTTAATTTTAATCTAAAAATGTATAAAGAAAATAATGTCATTATTCAAATTACCAAATAGTCAAAGGTTCAAAATTGTGTATATATGTATGTGACTCATCTCCCATTCTAAAGTCATAACCTAAAAAAAACTAAAGGCATTTCCCTTCGAATTAATATTTGAAAATATTAATCTTAATTATTATTATAGGCATTGTGTTGGATGGGTGCTTATGGTGGTGAATGAAATGAATATCTTCTCTTGGAGCTTATTTTAAATGATAATATGAAATGTAATTATTATTTTTAGATACTAATTTGTATTTTTTAAATGAATTTGTGTAATTTATACTTAAATTTGAGAATTTGTGTTGGATTGATATTGAAATTTTAATTTTTTATTTACATTGTTTAAATATAAAATTGAGTATGTTATATAAAATTTAAGGTTATTATTATAAATTTATATATTAAACATTTGTGATTTTAAATATAAAAACCCGCAAAAAATCCGCCGAATACCATTTCGGGTTTGGTAATTGTTAAAACCCGCTGCGGGTGAATTTTTTTAAAAACATTAAAACTCATTTCGGATTGCAGGTGGATTTGATAATTTAAATTTTATGCAGATTTGAGTTTGATAATGGCAAACCCGCTGCGGGCGGTGCCCATTGCCATCCCTACTTTTGGTGATGCTCTTAAGCTACCATCCAAAAACATTTTCTAAACTACTTGTGGGCTTTGTGGCTGAATTTGATCTAATTGAGGTGTCCAATAATTAGATGTAGCAAAATGCAGAAAGGTACAGACGGATGGGTTCTAAAGATATAATTCAACCTTTAAATAAACATCTCGAGAACAGACTCAAAAGAAAAACAATTTGTTTTTTTTTTTATATTTCAGTGCATGATTACCAATCAATAATGATGTTTGAACTAAAATCTTGACATGTTAAACAATCTCTCAGGTCCTTTCCAAAATTAGAGCTCCATCAGAATCAAGCCAACTTGTGATTTCCAAACACAATCAGAGCCATGCTATGTATAATTTCAAATTCTACTGAAACAGTGGATTACTTCTTGGTGACTTCAAAGATGTAGTTGACAGATGCTTGTTGACCTCTAACACAATGCACCAATTGTGTATCCGGAACTTAAGCTATAGGGGAAAGACACCAATCCTAGCATATATTTGCCAGATATTGTGAAGTTGCTTGACGAAAAAGAAACGTGAGAATGAGCCAACTCATGCAATGTGAATGAGTTCCAATTGTACATTCAAACAAATCGGTTGAGATGGTAAAGATTGGTATGCTATTCGACTGCTAATCTGGTAAGGTGCATTGCGTCCTACCAAAAGCCTCACAATTCAGATCACCAAAGATCCCTATGAAATGGGGTAAAAAAGAATTACACATCATTTGATGACATGGCTCAATGATATACATCTCTGAACTCCTGTAATTAAATAAAAAAAAAAAATTGGGTATCAGATATATTGTTATCGTTGTTATACACTCACCTGCGGTCTTCATGCATCTGTTCCTCCCCTTCGTCGGAGCTGACTTTGGGCCAAGTAATATCACATGTATTAAAAACAACTCGTTTCAAATTTTTTCATAGAATAAGATGTATGCCTCACAGCGAAGAACTTCTTCCAGAGCAACTTCACGAACATAGACATCACTAGCGTGATACCATACACCACCAACACTTTCTTTCTTGGCCTTAACTTTATTTTTTGGACCTCCTCTCACATATGCAACATAGTGACCACCTCTCATGGTTCCCAAATGCTCCACTACGCCAACCAGACGATAATCATAGTTATCATGGTCTGTGCACCTGCAAATTGCGGAAATGAACATAAATTCAGCTGTTGAAACATATGATTGCCACAGCGTTAAAATTTTTACTTTCAACTTTTGTTTTTAACAAAGTGAACTACTGGAGTCCAACAGGTCACCTAACGTAAAATGTGCAGCAGAAAAGAACATTTGATCTTCAAATGAGGAGAAATACATCACTGAGCTTAAAGCTCAGAAAATATAAATGGAAGCTGTGACAAACAGGGTATAACATGTTATCTGGACTACATAATTACTCGATGCAGCAAATTATTTTGGGTCAAAATGCCTGGGTGAATACCAAGGCGAGTACTGCAGCCTCAGGCTTGCTAAAAGGTTTAAAGAAGTTCAAGAAGGCAACTTGTATCTTTCAAAGTCACCTCGCCAACCTAAGTTAAAATGATATTGTCTTGCACTCCTGCATACCTAGCGGTTTAAGCTTTGGTTTTTGCAGGTACCTAACAAGGTAGCATTACCTCTTTGAACAATCCTTAATAAACTTAGTAATCTCATTTTATGTCTGGATTTTGATTTGCATCTGCATCCGCATTGCACCAGAGTGAGGATTAAAGGGTAAATATAATATTCTGGGTATACTCCTATCTGTTTAAGCTTTTAGGTTTACAGGTAACTTAACAATAATGTGTTTCTCCTCCAAAATGATAACATACAACTAATTTTCACATTACTTAAGTCAAAGGCAGCCAAATAAACTTGTATGAAAACAAAAAGATAAAGAGTACAACAAAAGATAAGATATCAAATAAGGGGTGTAACAGTAACTGAGGGGAAAGCAGTTTCCACCCTACAGTAACCGAAGAGGTGTAACAGTAGCTAAGGTGAAAGCAGTATCTACCCTACGATATCCTTCTTTTCAGGTACCAGCAACTTTCATGTGCACTGTATGTAATAAAGATTAGGAGTTATTCATAGTTTGCATGAGCATCTCCTGAAATGTAACTTAAGAAGAGGTTTTCTTTGGGAAGCCAATCAAACATAGGTATTATGAAACTTTTGACAATATAACAAATAGCCAAGTTTCATTTTAGCAATTAGAAGTTTTTTAACATAACCTGCTTTAACATATATTATTAGGCCATACAAGACTTATCGCGGGAACAAGAGAAATTTCTTTTAGTGAAGAACACTTCCTGTGAAATGAAGGTAGAATCCTTTCACTCAACCAAAACATGTAAAGAGAATTTTCTTTTCTATTCCAATTAGCTCAACTAAAACAACC
The DNA here is from genome assembly GCA_002013955.2 of Citrus medica. NCBI lineage: Eukaryota > Viridiplantae > Streptophyta > Magnoliopsida > Sapindales > Rutaceae > Citrus > Citrus medica. The sequence goes on along the minus strand of MKYO02001339.1, from coordinate 65,342 downwards.
ATCATCCAAGCTTCTAATTTTAAGTTAATTTTTTTTAAAGCATATTATGATCATGAATAAACAGACAAATACCATAATACAAAAGGGTTTCAGGATTGGCATATTCACTAGGAAATCTCCTTGACACCCAACTAGGTCTTATATGAGAACAACTGCAACAAAGGAAGTTGTACATTTATTGGAAGGACAGTTTGATTTAGACTAAAATATTTAACTCCAGACACTCCTTATAATCCTTATGAACAGAACTTGCATTTTTCCCTATTACCGACACAAAAGATGTTACCATTAAAAACCTAGCCTTCCGCTATATATATAACTATAGATTCTAGCCACTTTAAACATCAGACGATCCTTTTTAGTTTACAATATCAATCTGCCCGCAGAATAAAACAATGTTGTCAGTAACATCCTAGACCATTTACTTACAGGTATCACACAACAGTAACAATTATCTGCATCAAGGGAGGGAAAACGAAAAAGGCATCCAAAAAGTAATCAGTATATATTCAGATAATCGTGCCCAAACCAAAAGAATGGATAAAACCACAGAGAAAAAAGAGATAACATTTTTCTTCTTTAATAAATTTGATAAATGTAAAGGGGTACCCGGGATCCATATAAGGTCTAAGATTGATTATTTCACTGAAATTGACATGGCCATTCAATTTACTCAAGCGACCACGGGCATCCTGGCTGAACCTCTTTAGATGAATGGTCAAAATAGGTGGAGCCTTATTTATAAGTACTCTTTTGGTTGCATCTCTCTTCACTTTTACAATTTTGGAATTTATCTCCTCAACTTTGCTTTCCTCTGATTCACAGTTTCCAGCAACAAGCTGAGAATCACTCTGGTAAACTTTTTCCGCAGAATACCCACTACTAGTAGCCCCATCAACACTACAAGTGCCTTCATCTTGATCAGTGATGCTTTCTTGACTGCAAGAATCACGCAAACACGAAGAACGTGATTGCATTTCCACTGCATCATTAATCTTCATTTTTCCCTTTTCCCTTTGCGGAACAGCTGGATTCACGTCATTTGTTAGGCCACTTTCAACTTCTGCACAATCTTGATTAAAACAATCAGTCTTCCCACTCTGCGAAACCAAGCTTTCACAGAAAGTGTTCAGATCATTATTAGTTTTGGTATCTCCATTACAAAGACTGTCAACATCCGTAAGACTTGAACCCTGTATATCATTTTGGTTGCTGGTTTCACCTCCATTGATCAAAGGTTTAGAAGCAAGTTTGGCCCTCCTTTTCAAAGCTTCCAACTTCTGGCGTTGCAGAGTCTTTGAACAGCTCTCACAATCCCAAGCATTATCATCAGTGAGAAGCTCTGGTTTTATGAAATGAACCAAACAGCTCTCAACAGACACTGGAGAATCTGAATCATCAACCTCATCTGGATCGGAGTCACTGCTGTTTCCTACTACAAAACCACTCCCCACACTTTCAGTACCCGAAGATGGCCTTGGAACTGGTCCTATAGCAGTCTCAGGCTCATTAAATAAGTCACCAAAACCATCAAAGTCCACTTCCTCTTGTCTACAGCCCACAACTGATGAGGAGGCCTCACCTTCTCCACTTATTTTCTCTGCAGTAGTTGAAATTTCTTCATTGTATGGAAGCAAGATAACTTCTGAATCTTGAACCACTAATGGTAGCTCATCCTCGCCAGCATCCCCAGAAGAAGAATCTACTTTTAGATTTGGCTTTGAATCAAGTAAGGGAATCTGATTAGAATTAATTAAAGAATCATCTGACACCTCATCCTTCCCTCCAGAATCTTGAACAAACAAAACATCATTATTTTGCAAAGTCAAGCCATGCTCATCTGATATAGTTTCTGATTCAATGTAATCCAACCATGCAAAATCTGTAGAATCTTGAATAACTGACACATCACTCTTTTGCCAAGTCGAATCCAGCACATCTCCAGTAGTTTGAGGTTCAATGTAATCCAACCAAAGATCATCCAATGAAGCCACTGTTTGTTCAACTGGAATATCAATAACTTGGTCATGCTGAGGGAGTGGATCAGCTGGGACATTCTGTAAAGCCGAACCACATTGGGTGGCCACGGTAGGTGAGCCAACCGAATCTAGTAATTGAGAACCGCCAGAAGAACTCACCACATTTTCACTAAGAGGTGCAGTAGACTCCGTCAGGCTTTGAGACTTGCTGCTGATTGATAGATTTGAAATACTTTGTGTTGTTACTGCATGAGTATCTTTGGTACCTTTAGATCGAATGCTTCCACTTTTCTTTGGCGGCAGTTTAGTTTTCTTGGCTCGAGAGGCGGGTTGAGTCTTCCTAGATGGAGCTTTCTTTGTAGGAACAGGAAGGGAAAGATCTAAAAATGGCTCATACACTGTTGAGGAATGTCCACATTCCACACAACGAACAGTACTAGCAATTTGGCCTCCAAACACATAATCCACAAAAACAGGACCCTGATTTGAGGAAATTCCATTTTCCTCGGAAGGGCTATTTCTTTTTCTGAAGGCCAACTCCTCGCTACACAGTCCATCAAGTAAGCAACGAAGCAATTCATGGCTGTCATGTTGCTGATATCCCTTGAATTGGGGAGCCTTGGAACAGATGCACCCAAAAAAGGATCTTGGATTTATCACATTTCTCAATCCCGTCTCTGGTTTTGTTTCAGCAAAAAGCTTCTTCAAAGAGATAGTAAGAGGTCCAAAAGTTAACTCCGCATTGAAGAAGTAATCCCGCAACTGACTCATAGCAAGAAGATTTTGCATCACTGAATTGAAGAAGCAAGTGTTTCCAAGATTAGCCAACCCTCTTACCGCATAACAAGCATTTCCATCTAAGTCACTCCCCCTCACTACGGTACTTTCAGATTTGATTTCACTATCGACGTTGCCACTTCCAAACCAAGCATCCTCAACATCCACCGATGAACTTTCTGTAGATCGCCCCTTAATTAATTTTACAACCTCCGATAAAGCATCTTTATTTTCATCAGTTTCCTCCGTTTTTTCAACTGGAATGAGTGTATTGCATGGGAAGCACCACTGGAGATGAGGATTTTCCCATTGGATCACCAAGGGATGACGGGTTTGTCTAGCATGCCGAACCACGTGGCTTTGAGGGGTTGTAGGAAGTCCGACCCCTCCACAAGCATAATGTCCACAGCCTAAGCAGACCCAAATTGCTTTTGAATCTGATTTTGAATCCACCAAGGAACTGCCCTTCTTCTTACCATGTTTACCCTTTCCCTTCTTCCCTCGTCTATCACCTACACCTTCTCTACAATCTTCGCATCTAATAGGATCTGAAGACCCAATTTTAACTAAAATTTTATCTGAATCAATACCCTTGTCAAGATGGGGGCATGGTTTTCTCTCTTGCATGACCGGAACTCCATCATCAGTACTCTCAACAGGTTTTGATTGTTGAAGAACACTCTTAGGAGCACGGGCAGCAGCCTGCTTCTGCTTAGCAGCAGCAGCTCTACTCTTCCTCTCAGCCCTTTTCCCCATCAGTCACTAAAACAAATTCAAAATAACCCTGAACACCATATACAAGATTTGCAAAAGCAAAGCAAACAAATAATGAAGGAAAAAAATCGCTACTTTATTCATCTTTTATTATGAATATCCCTATCTGCTTTCATTACACATATCATGTATGGTTGTAACTATCAACATATAAAGAGAAAGAAAAAGATAAAGAGAATCGACAGATTTGTAGGCATAGAAGCAAGAAACATAAAGGAAAATTTAAATTTATCCATTACAGATTCAGCAATTTCAATACGACCCGGATGATTATTTCAATCATAATGGTTAAGAGCAAGCATGTTGTTACAGATGATAAAAGCAAAAACAAAAGGATTCGAAAACAGAAGCTGAACAAAGAATTAAAAAAAGATGACAATAATAATACCTCAAAATTTTGGAGGAAGAGGACAGCGATTGGTTAAAGAATAATTACCAAAGATTATTAGGATCTAACAGAGCATAAGTTATGGTGTGCGCATTATAAGGTGTTTAGCGCTACTTATAGTGTTGTCTGAACAGAGGGGTTAAAGTGGAAAAAAATAAAAACACACAAGAAGGAGGAGGAGTTAAAAGAGGAATGATAGGGTTTAACTGGAGGTAAAAAGGTGTACGGTTAAGTTGTAAAACTTTTTGAGAATTTTTTTTTGGCAGCCACTATTTTACATCTTTTGTAAGTAACAAACCGCCTGCATGGATCGTTGGATTTGGGAATCTGAAATCCAATGGATAATATTGAATTTAATAAAAAATAGATTACAGGTTGCATTAGTCCAAGTTTATTTCAAACAAAAGGTGGGCAACCTGAGGCAACAGTTTTAAAAAAAAAACAGCTGATGAAATAGTCGCTAATCAAATTTAAAAGGGGAAAAAAAATCAAATTATAGATTATAGATCCTATTTCCATCTTAAATCTATTTATTTTTTATGTTGTCTCAATGTGTCTACTAATTTATAATTTGGATCTATATTAGAGCTAATGCTTCCCTAAATATCTAAGAAAGTTTTCTTTTTATTGATTAAATATTTATTTTCAATATCTTGTATATGTAGGATTTGAAAAGAGGAAAAATAGTAGGGATGATAATGGGAGAAGATAGAGATGTTGATTCTCAAATCTAATATTAATGCTATACTTATGTTCCTATACTAAATAAATTATCCAAGGTTAGTGGTTAATGATATGTTGTGAAATTTTAATTTCTATTCAAAACTCTGTCTAATATAGCTTTTCATAAAGTTTACAGAAAATTAGAGCTTTTACAAAAAAAAAAATTAATTAGAATTGTAAATAATAAATTTTATTAAAAATTTTAAAAAGTACTTTAATAAATAAGCTTTTAAAGTTATATATATTATGAAAGAAATGAAATAAAATTATATAATAAATTAAGAGTATCTTAGATAATTGAACTTTAAAAAAAACTCGCTAGGAGGTTTAAAATTTGAGTTTTTAATAATGGATATAAAATAATTTATTTAATTCTCAAAAGCTCTACTCAAAATGCAACTATGTAACACAAAAAATTTTAATAAGTTTTTTTAATTAGTTAAGTATTTTTTTTGAAAAAAATATTTTTTCATTAAGTAAATAATACTAAACATGCACTAAAGTATTAGGATCAAAAGTTGTACAAATAAAACCATGAAATTATATCTTGTTTGATGGATATTTTCAAATTTGCTTTAGTTTTTTTTTTTTTTTTTGTCTTTTCTGCTGGGAAATTGAAATGATGGCTACAACTTAAATTATGAATGGAGTAATCAGAGAATATTGAAACCCATTTAATTTGGATCGTGCACCGAGGGACGAAAGCAAAAAAAAAAATCAATTTTGAAATTGCTGTTGGGTACGGTACAATGACTTACCGTTGACAGCTCGTGCAACCGGATTACAATCGGTTAGTTCAATAATTTATATGCCTATTTAACCGCCACGTGCCGCTGTTACATGGGTCAATTAGTCATGTCATTGCTGTTGCTTACAGCTGCTGTAACATAACTGGACCCTTTTTTTTTTTTATCCCATCTGTGTTCCCAAGTTTTTGTCTCCTTGATTTCAGTCAACGACATTCGTTTAACCCTTTTTTTTAAAGATTTTTTCTCCACTAGTTGGGAAAATTTGAAATTCTATATTTGATTATTTAAAAAAAAAACGATGTTAGTTTTTGTAAAAAGCATTATTTATATTAAATTTTACATGAATAAAAGGAAAAATATTTTTGTAAAGGAATATATATAATTAATGTAGCTAAATACAAACTCTCTAAAAAAAATTTAACTCATTTTTATTTTACTTTTAAGTGTTATTTGATAAATTAATATTTTTTCGTTAACGTCCCCAAGAATATTGTTGTAACGGTATTATTGTAAAAATAAAAAAAAATTAAGAGAAAGAGTCACATATTTAATAACAAAGATGTCTTGAGATATTTTTTGAATCACGGAGACTAAAATAAATTTGTACCCTATATCTATAAGTGTTGTGAGGTGATTTTTTCTTTTTAACAATTAAATGTGATTCAACTAAGGACTATTTTGGCATTTACTAAAATGTGTTCAGTAATTTTTTAAATTTTGTTAAATTTAAGTTCTACTAAGTGGTACTAATAAATTTTAATGTGTAAATGCTAATAGTCCAATTTTTATATAAAATGATGAGAAAGAATGTTTACACAAATCAATCAAGAAAGTCAATATTCAAGAAGCCTCAGGTAATTTTTATGAATTATGTAAAATATTTACCATCTTTGTTATATAAAATATTTGTATAGCCTTACTCATTTTTATTTTTTATTCTTTGAGTTGGACTATTAACACCCCTCCAAAATCCTCTTAAAATCCTAATTTTAATTTTACTCCACATAATACCAAAAAAACCTCTTTTATTATTGTCATTTTATTATCGTTCAAATGAACACTAAATGCATCAAACTTGATTTTTTTAATTAAAAAAAACTGTAGCACAATGCTTTTATTGACAGTGTGCTTTAAAAATTTTGTTCATGCAGCAAAAGCATAATACAATTTCAAATTAAGAAACCCATAAACTTAGTGTCTGTTTTGTATGGCTTATTTAAGAGTCATAAGTACTTATTTAATTGCATAAGTACTTTTTTAATATTTTTATGGTGTTTGGTTATTTTTTTAGTAGAGTTTTTTTTAACTTAAATAAGTTAATTTACCTCTACTAGCAAAAGCCCAAAATTTGAGCTTTTGGGAGTAGAGGTCGGAGAGCTTTTCTAAAAAATATATAATATAAAAAATATTACACATTTTAATAGTTCAAAAGTATTTTTTTTATTGACAACCAAACACTCAATGACTTTTTGTCCAAAAACTCTATTGTAATAAGCTCTACTGCTATAAATTCTACTGTTATAAACTATATTTAATAAGTTGTACCAAACAGAGCCTTATTCTATGATTCGATATCATCACCCAAAACAACAAAAGAGTTTAAAACTCATTAAACTTTTGAGTCTTGGGACGTTCTTGCTTTTCTCTTGCCTTTCCAATCTTCAAAACATTCTTTCCCCGACAGCACCTCCAGACAATACTCCACCGTAAGGTTAACAAATCCTCCTGTTTACACAACCCAGTTGTATAGATGATACAACAAACAAAGCAAAGAGAGTGAGACAGAGAGAAGCAAGCCTTTTAACGAATAGGATTTATAATCAAGAAAAGAAAACAAAAAAAGAAAAATTGAACATTAGCAAGAAAAAATCGATTGAGGAGAGCGAGAAAAATATAAATGATTTACATTTGTCTTTAAATATTATGGGATTAATGAATTGTTGCCAAAACTGCCAATAGTCCAGCTCTCTTTGTTTTGTGCTTTCTGTTTATAAATTTGGTTATTAGGTATCAATATGATAAATGTTTTTCATGTAAAAATTTTCTGGGTTCAACCCACAGTAGAGCATTGTTAATAACCACACGATCATAGTAACAATTTATTTTTTACTATTTATCACTTTAATCTTGTAGTTATAACGTAGTGCTCTATGGTGGAGCAACTCCACCATAGCCACTACCAATTTTTTTTATAATATGGTCCCTATAAGAAATAATTTGATTAAATAAATAAATAAAATGAGGCTCATTTACTTGTTTTAAAGGATAGTAGAATTTTTATAATGAAAGAGATAAAGTTTATAATTTTGTTTCTTTGATGGAAGGAAGTTAAAGGGTTGTAGTAATTCTTGCTTGTTAATAGTGTGAGTACAAGAGCCTTAATTATATCTTAAGGCTAACTATAAAAGGATCTTTATCCTTATCCACTACAACAAATATGAATTTTGGTAGCATTGGATAGTAGCAATTTTTTTTTTTCATACCAAATGTCAATCTATTATAGCATTTTTAGAAGAAAATTACAATAAGTTGTCCAAACTGTATGATTTAATTTTTTGTAAAATTTTATCTCTAATTACTAGTATATTTCTAAATGCTATGCATACTTATAAATAATATAGCACTTTAAAAATGCTACCAAATGTTGTTATATATAATAGCACTTAAAAATAGTTACAAAATGAGAGAGAGAGAGAGAAAAAAAATGAAACCCTATGTACCACCAAAATGAAACAATAAGCAGCAACCAAATATTTTGTTCTCTTCAAAATATGCAACTTTGAGAGGGAAAGAAAACAAAATCTCTCATTCTTCCCCTTGTTTCCTCACTAAAATTTTAAGGCATAAGCACCAGAATCATCTTTATTTGAAGAACACACATTGAAAAATTATAGCTTAATGTTCATTTTGAAATATCAATTCCCAACTGCTTTCTCTTCAAATACTCTATCTTTTTCATTTCATTGGCCTATTTTATTTTATAGTTTTTTGTGAAATTTCAGATTATGGAGTTGAATACCCATGGATTCATATCTACTTCAATCACCACCAAGGCGGGGGCTTCCTTTTCCAACCATTATAAGATTCTCTATCACTTTTTTTTTCTCCCTCCAAAATGTAACTCTCCCATGTCTCTTGTTTATGATGCAGCTGTCATGATAAAGAGCATTTGGAGACGTACTGATGCAAATTGAAGATAAAAAATAGTTTTTATTTTTCTTTGGTGTGTAGTCTTTCTGAAAAATTATGAATTACATGTATATGTTTTAGAATTTTTTTTTATAATTTGTAATCTGCTGATGAAGTTGATTTTTTGTTACTTCGTACTAAATTTTTGTTTATCAATGGAATGGGCTGAATGTTTGAGTAATTCAATTACATTAATTTATTTGGGTTGCGAATTGTGATTTCTTCATTCTTATTAATTAAATTAAAGAATTTATTGGACTTAGCTGAATAATATTACATTTTATTCAATATTAACAACATTTGTTACAAATACTAAAATGTTACATATTTTCCATGTAGTAGAAATAGCATTCCCAACTACTACAAAAGATTATAAGAGTAGCACTTTCGTTATGATTTAAATGTCATTAAGCAGCAGTTCTTGAACGTTATTGATGATAAAATGGTAGCATTTATCTAAAGCATTCACATATGATTTGTAGCTATTTTTAAGTTATGTTTTCAAATTTGTAGCATCCTATAAATGCTACTAAATTGTAAGACTTTTAGTAACATGAGCTAATATAACGTTGCTTAAAATGCTACAATTTGCTTTTTGCAGTATTTATTGAGTGATCCTATCTAAAGATAGTCAAGGGGGCGGGCAGCACGTGGCACGACACGTGTCCATAAAACATGCCACGACATGAACATGTTTCAGTAGGGCACGCAGCACAACACGAAATGCATATGGGCTAGACTGAACTTAGAATTTTACGCACGTGAGCCTTAAAAGCACAGCACACAAAAAAGACACTAATAAACACGCTTCACTAGTAGGCTAGCATGCGGCAAATATATCAAAGTAAAATTTTTTAATGAAAAGTAAATATAAAATGTTATGATTTTAGAAAATCTTAAAATTAAAATTTTTAATATATTTTATTACCATGGGCTTTTAAAAATTAATTTAAGTTTTAGTTTAAAATGGAATATTCTAATTAGTTTATGTTTATAATTTATAAAATGAATAAATGAAATTTGAATATTTTTATATTTTAGCCGCTTGAGTTTATAGATTTGTATTAATCATTACTATGATTTATGAAATTAAAATTATGTATTGTTGTATTATAGTTGGTTATTGTGAAATTAAATATAGAGTTGTTAAAATTGTGATAAACTGATAATGAAATGTTAATTATTTCCTTAATAAAAATTATTGTTGTTGTTATTATTATTGTTATTGTTGTTGTTGTTGTTGTTATTATTATTATTATTATAAGTGCATGGACTAATGGACTTGAAAAAATATGCGAAGCACGTAGGCTTAAATAAAACACGTCAGATACGTGAGCTTGAAAAAACACACAAAAAATGTAGGCTTAAAAAATGAAAAAAAAAAGGTTGACAATTACCTTTTTTTTTTTTTAGCAGACTCCGAGCACGGCAAGCATGGTCTCGTGCTGTGGGCCGTGCCAGACTTAAAGAAAAAAATTTACGCACAACACGGCATGTTGACCACCTTTAATCCTAGCTAATTTATCGTTACACTGAGTTTTATTTCCTATTACAAGAAAGGCTAAAAAATAGAATAGGTTAAAAGATATCTTATGTCAATTTCAGTGTGGAAAAAAACATTTAAACTTTTAATAAATATGATTGGAAATACTATCCTACTCATTGTTTAATATTTTACACTTCGTTTTCACTTTTCAAATTTTGCATAATCTTTACTACTCAACTAGAAAAATCTCCATAAAGTCGATTTGTAGGTCTGGGGAGTAATATAACTCATGACGCATATATACATCCAAATATTTTTTATTCTCATCAATAAAATAATCTTGAGAAGGTGACATTTCTTAAAGAAGTAGTCTCTCTAGAATGGATATGATGCCATTAAACAATAGTCAATCAATCAATCAAGTAACTCACAAAATCGTCCAAACACTCCCAGTATTATCAACACAAAAATTTCTAACCAATTTATAATTTATCTCAACATAAGCACTTCCATATATATATATAATAAAAGTCGACAACGTCAACCAACATCCTCCAATTGCAATTTAGAAAATGATGGCTACAATTAATAAATATAAATTAAATGAGCAATCACAAGATGCACAATTTTTACGGAAAAATCTTGGATGCGTCCGTCAAATCCACATAAATGTTTTACGTCCATAGTAAACTCATTCAAGCAGCCAATTATCATTTCCATCAATTGTAAAGACAACAAATTCCAATCTCTAATATAAATCCATCTTCAAATATTAAAATGACCCTGTGTCACAGCTGCCGTTGCCAAATAATGTCAATTGAGAATATGGGTTTTATAAAACTCATTACGTCCAAATATTTTTTATTCCTCCAATATCTTTATTAAAATCCTCCCTGAGTTGGAGTAGTACGCCACGAGACTATCAATAAATATTGTAGTTAATTAAACATTCAATTTGTGGCTATTTGTACTTAATAAATGAAATCATGTTAATATCATTTTTTTAAAGGAAAAATATCCACCGTCCACTCATTTTTTTCAATTTTTTTAAAAAATACACAATTTTTTTTTTTGTTGGAATCCACCTAAAGTTACATTTTGTTTCACTTTTCCACTTCCATTTGGAATCAGTTAAGAAAACTAATAGAAACTTAAAAAAATAACCATTTTACCCCCAAAACAAAAATTTCAATTTCACCCTAAAAAAGTAAAAAAAAAAAATCAAATTTAATGATAAATATCATTATTGGTACGTTAATGAAGTACAAAAAAATCTTAATTACTGGAGATTATAACTCAATGAATAATAAAACTCTACTTATTTTAAATTCAATTGATGGTTTGTGAGATTTGGCTATTTTTAATACTATTATTATAATTTAGCATTCTAATTATAGATATATTAAAAAAAACCTGCATTTGATGGTTGTGGAACTAATTTCTTTATTGACCGATGGGGAAAATATTTAGATTTAATTTGATTATTTTTGGTAATTTTTAGGGTGAAATTGTTATTTTCATTTTGGAGAGTAAAATGATCATTTTTTTCAAAGTTTCCGTTAGTTTTCTTAACGGATTCCAAACGCAAGTGAAAAAGTGAAAAAAAAAATATAACTTTATGTGGATTCCAGCAAAAAAAAAGGAATTATGTATTTTTAAAAAAATTAGAAAAAATAGGTGGACAATGGATATTTTTTCTTTTTTAAAATAACTAATCATGACATATTTCTTGAACGGTAGGGAATCACATCTGGATTTACTAATCTATAAAAAAAAAAAAAATTTGAGTTTCGCAATCTCTAGATTTACCATGAAGTATTGGGCAAAATCTAATTGATGTAAACTAGAACGATTGAGAAGATAAAAGCCACGGGAATAATTTTTCCTTATTCATTGATATCTCTCTGAAACAGAACTCACTCATGCTATTTATAGTGCTGGCAATGTCACAAGGGGATTTTAATCCCTGTAAATGCTTGACACATGGAGACCAATGTTGTATATAATTTGATAAACCGTAAAATGATACATGTAATTCAAAACTCTCTAAATTGATGAAAAACGAAGGAGAAAAAGGCAGCAAGCTAGTTAGTTTTATAGGGAAATAAGTTTTCGGTTTGATCAATATTGTATGTACATCTATGGGTGTAAAAGAATTTTTTTAAATGCGATTCAACTAAGGAATATTTTGGCATTTATTAAAGTGTACAAAATAATTTTTTTTAACTATTACTAAATTTAAATCTGGAGTAAAAATGTATACAAATACATTTTAATGTGTAAATAGTCCAATTTTTTCTATATATTTCTTCTTTATCACATAAATACTTTTTTTATTCATTTTCATTGTGAGAATTTTATTAAAAATAAAAGATTGAAAAGAATGTTTACACAAATCAATCAAGAAAATGATATTTAGGAAACCCCATAAATCCTCATGTAATGTTTTATGAATTGGAAAATAAATATGTTTTTTTTAATGATTTTAAAAAATGTAGGAAATAATTACCCCAAAATATTCTTAAAACCCCTTTTTTCTATTTTACTCCATTCAGTGTCCAAATTATTATTTCCTTACCCCACCCCTCAAAAGAGAACCGTAGTTGAAACTACTATTTGATGTTGAATATCGTCCAAATGAACTCTAAATGCATCAAACTTGATAAAAGAAAACAAAAGAGTATCATAATGGTTTTGTTGATTGAGTGCTTTAAAATTTACTTTATGAAATATTGAAAAAATTACTTCTATGATCAACACTGACATTGTGGCACCAAATTTCTATGTCACACAATTTGAATTTGAAAAAAAAAATGAATAGTAGCCAATTCATTGGCTTTAAAGGTGGTTCCCTCATTTGATTCATCTTATTTTCTTCAATTCTCAATCTACTTGAAAAGTAACTGAACCGAGAAGTTAGAAATTGAGAGTGTGTCGACAGCTTTAAGCTCTCAGTTTAGTGTTTTGAGAGTTTGGGTGCATTAGAGTATTGGATTGTGAGAAAAAAAAATTATAATATTTGTAACTCTTTTTCACTAGTAAAATATTTCCTTTTATCTTCACCTGTAGACGTAAGTTAAACGTCGAATTACGTAAACTCTTGTGTCCTCTTGGTGTGCTTATTCTTCAGTTTTTACCAATTTCATTTTAGCTATGGCTCTGCTTCATCCATTAATTTCCTAAAAGCAATATTAAAGCTTTTGCTTGTCGAAGTACTGTTGACGTGTACGGTACTATTTACATACACGGTTACCGTTCACGTGAAACAATAGGAGTCGATCCTAGCAAAAGTAGTTCCTGGTGAAAAGCAATGGTTGCAAAATACAAAATTGAGAAACGAACAAAATTTCTGTTGTGGAAAATAAAGATGAAGGTTATTTTGAGGAAAAACAATTACTTGGCAGCAATTATAGAAAGGCCTACGGAGATAACTGATGATGCCAAGTGGAACTAGATGGATGGTAATCAATTGCTGATCTACATTTATCATTGTCTAAAGAGGTATTATCTAGTGTAGAGTAGAAGAAGAAAACAAAGGAAATGTGGGATGCTCTCATAAAATTGTACGAGAAAAGAAAATTTTATACTTTTCGAATGGTGAAATTTACATCAGTAACCAACCATATCAACACCTTGAAGATGAACTGCAATTTATGCAACCCAAGAAGGGGGGTGAATTGGGATTTTAAAATTGATGCAATACAATTCGCACAACAATTTAATCTATTGCTTTAATCAAATAAAAAATAATAAATTCAATCAAGCACAATATTAAAAGAGTAAGGGAAGAGAAAACAAACACAAGGATTTTTACGTGGTTCGGCTATCTCCGCCTACGTCCACGCCTCCAAGCACACCCGGTTTGAGGATTTCACTATCTAAGCCTCCCAAGGCTTCAAATGTTTACAATTAACTTTCAAGGTGTCAATGGACCTTTACAACAAGAGATTATCTCCCCAATCTCTTCACCCCAAGTGTTTCTCACACTTGTACACTCACAAATTGTTAAGTAATGAAAATTACAACAAAAACTCTCTTTAAGAGTAGATATGCAAATAATAGCTCAACAATGATTCAATCAATGATGATTTACGTTTTGGAAGCTCAATATATATTGTATGATCTTATGTTTGCTTGCATTAGTTCTTAGAATGAAGTTTGAGTTGAGTTTTTATAGTTAAAGCTCGAAAACTAGCCGTTATCGGTAAATTCCAGCGCCCAAGCGGTTAGCCGCTTGATTTATCCGACTAGCCGCTCAGGAACAGTGATATTACCGTTATTTTTGAATTTTGCTACAGTAACACTGTTAACTAAATTATATTTTAGCCCAAAACTTTCTATAATTATACTACGGCCCAAAATGTCATAAAACTTTGCAAATATGTCTAATTTTAGAATTTCTTAAAAATACCTGTCTTTTCAAAACTTTTTAAAATTATGACATGGCCCCAAAGATATTATTATTTCACAACAAGGTTCTTTTCAACATAATACCCATATTTTTCAAAGTTCTCAAAACCTTTCACTTTAGTCCAAAATATTCATAAATTATAGTATGACCCAAAAACATTTCAAATGTTTGTAACAAGGTCCAACTCCGAAATTCAATAATAACACTTATTAAAATCAAAGATTTCAAAACTTTGCATTTAAGTCTTAATTTCTCAAAACCTTTTTAGTTTATCTTATAAAAAAAACCTTTTTAGTTTATAAAAAGTAATTAATTAAATTAATCTCTTCAGCTTCTCAAATGCTAAATCATGTATCAATTAAATCATATCGGCTTTATAAGAATTTATCGCACTAATTTATTCGTTGAGCTCTCAACTTTATTCTTGATTTCGCCATTGTCCGTTGAGTGTCTTGAGCTTGATTTCACTTGATTCACTTGCATAAATATTACCCTTCAAAAACTAGTGAAAATGTAAAATATAATATCTATTAAATCACTTAATACATATGTTTGTTATCATCAAAATTACATTATGTATAGCCCTTTAGGCTAACATAAGACTTTATTTTTGTAACTCACAACGTTGGTTCAAAAAATAGAGAAAAATGAACGCACATAACTTCTATTTCAAAGTTTACGAGATTCGTATGATCGACTCATCATCAATCTAACAAACAACAACCAACCATATAGTTTAGTTTTCGACGATGTTGTGCCCTCTGTATTAAATTTAAGAAAGTAGGGACAAAAAACAAAAAAGGCAAGTAAACGAATACACAGTAAGTGAAAGTGTTATTGATAACGAAAGAGAGATCAATGGAACGTGACTCAGTGGGAGTCACAATTATGGTGAATCAAAATCGAGAAATAAGAAGAATACCAAATGCTACAATTATAAGAAAGGGAACGTCAAGAAGAAGTGTTAGAAAAACATATAAAATGGAGAAAATAAAGCTGAGTCATCAAATGCTCAGGGCTCTAAGGCAAACTTTTAACGATGGCGAAATTATCCACAGTGAGGGAACAACTGTTGTGGAAGGCAAGAAATGGTTAGTTGATGTTTGACTTATAGACTCAGAATAACATAACACATAACCTCTTGGAGAAAATTGTCCCACAGATATGAACCTATCTTAAGAGGATTTGTATACATGGGTAATGATCATACTTTGAAAATCACTAGTATTTGTACTGTCAAAATAAAAATGTTTGATGATACAATTCACACAATTGAGAAAGTACGACAGTCAAATGTCTGAAGAAGAATATATCGTATTTAGGATAAATAGATAGTGTTGGGCACAAAACTCATATAAGAAAATGAATCATGAAGATTGTTAGAGGTACGCTTGTATTGATGAAGGAAGAAAAAGTGGTACTAATGTATTCATGCTTAAAGAGGGAGTACCACTAGAAGCTGATGTGTATGTCGTGTCAAATTAAGAAGAGTCAGCGATGATATGGTATCTCAAACTTGAAAACATGTCAGAACAAAGTTTGAAGATCTCTCCGAGCAAAATTGCTTCTGGGATTCAAATCGGTGAACTTACTATTTTGTGAGCATTGTGTTACAAGTAAGCGACATAAATTGAAGTTCAGCAAATCTTATACCAAAACTAAATGCATTCTAGACTTAGTTGATTATGATATTTGGGAATCACTACAGATGTCCCTAGGAGGTGCAAGTTACTTGGTAACTTTCATTGATGATTACTCCAAGAGATGTTGGGGGTATCCAGTCAAGAAAAAATTAGATGTGTTTCCAATGTTCAAAGAATTTAAAGTACGAGTTAAACTTGAATCCGAGAAAAAGATCAAGTGCTCTCAGATCAAGTGCTTGAGGATAAATAATGGTTGAAAGTGTACAGGCGGTGAGTTTCTTATGTTTTGTAAGCATGAAGATATTGGAAGACAGTTCATAGTCACAAACACTCCTCAGTAGAATGAAGGGTTGGAGCTGATATATCAGGCTCTTACAAAAATAATAAGAGCTATGTTCAAGATTGTTGGTATACCTAACTCATTCTGAGTATAAGTAGCCAAAATTGTCTATTATATGGTAAATCAATCGCCGTCTATAGCAATTGGGTTGAAGAATCTTATAGAAATGTAGATTGAAAAGCTAGCTAATTACTCTCATTTGCATGCATATATAGATGTCATGTGTACATGATGTATAATGCTCAAGAAAGAGCAAAGTTAAATCCAAAATCTAAGAGATGTGTTTTCTTGGAATATGATAATGGAGTGAAGGGGTATTGTTTATAGGATCCTACTGCCTATAAGATTGTCATGAGCAGAGATGTTATCTTTGTAGAAGATTAACTACAAAGGAAAGATATGGATGATAGCACTATAAAAGAAAAGTCAGAGACTATATCGGTACTTTATCTTATAAAAAAAACCTTTTTAGTTTATAAAAAGTAATTAATTAAATTAATCTCTTCAGCTTCTCAAATGCTAAATCATGTATCAATTAAATCATATCGGCTTTATAAGAATTTATCGCACTAATTTATTCGTTGAGCTCTCAACTTTATTCTTGATTTCGCCATTGTCCGTTGAGTGTCTTGAGCTTGATTTCACTTGATTCACTTGCATAAATATTACCCTTCAAAAACTAGTGAAAATGTAAAATATAATATCTATTAAATCACTTAATACATATGTTTGTTATCATCAAAATTACATTATGTATAGCCCTTTAGGCTAACATAAGACTTTATTTTTGTAACTCACAACGTTGGTTCAAAAAATAGAGAAAAATGAACGCACATAACTTCTATTTCAAAGTTTACGAGATTCGTATGATCGACTCATCATCAATCTAACAAACAACAACCAACCATATAGTTTAGTTTTCGACGATGTTGTGCCCTCTGTATTAAATTTAAGAAAGTAGGGACAAAAAACAAAAAAGGCAAGTAAACGAATACACAGTAAGTGAAAGTGTTATTGATAACGAAAGAGAGATCAATGGAACGTGACTCAGTGGGAGTCACAATTATGGTGAATCAAAATCGAGAAATAAGAAGAATACCAAATGCTACAATTATAAGAAAGGGAACGTCAAGAAGAAGTGTTAGAAAAACATATAAAATGGAGAAAATAAAGCTGAGTCATCAAATGCTCAGGGCTCTAAGGCAAACTTTTAACGATGGCGAAATTATCCACAGTGAGGGAACAACTGTTGTGGAAGGCAAGAAATGGTTAGTTGATGTTTGACTTATAGACTCAGAATAACATAACACATAACCTCTTGGAGAAAATTGTCCCACAGATATGAACCTATCTTAAGAGGATTTGTATACATGGGTAATGATCATACTTTGAAAATCACTAGTATTTGTACTGTCAAAATAAAAATGTTTGATGATACAATTCACACAATTGAGAAAGTACGACAGTCAAATGTCTGAAGAAGAATATATCGTATTTAGGATAAATAGATAGTGTTGGGCACAAAACTCATATAAGAAAATGAATCATGAAGATTGTTAGAGGTACGCTTGTATTGATGAAGGAAGAAAAAGTGGTACTAATGTATTCATGCTTAAAGAGGGAGTACCACTAGAAGCTGATGTGTATGTCGTGTCAAATTAAGAAGAGTCAGCGATGATATGGTATCTCAAACTTGAAAACATGTCAGAACAAAGTTTGAAGATCTCTCCGAGCAAAATTGCTTCTGGGATTCAAATCGGTGAACTTACTATTTTGTGAGCATTGTGTTACAAGTAAGCGACATAAATTGAAGTTCAGCAAATCTTATACCAAAACTAAATGCATTCTAGACTTAGTTGATTATGATATTTGGGAATCACTACAGATGTCCCTAGGAGGTGCAAGTTACTTGGTAACTTTCATTGATGATTACTCCAAGAGATGTTGGGGGTATCCAGTCAAGAAAAAATTAGATGTGTTTCCAATGTTCAAAGAATTTAAAGTACGAGTTAAACTTGAATCCGAGAAAAAGATCAAGTGCTCTCAGATCAAGTGCTTGAGGATAAATAATGGTTGAAAGTGTACAGGCGGTGAGTTTCTTATGTTTTGTAAGCATGAAGATATTGGAAGACAGTTCATAGTCACAAACACTCCTCAGTAGAATGAAGGGTTGGAGCTGATATATCAGGCTCTTACAAAAATAATAAGAGCTATGTTCAAGATTGTTGGTATACCTAACTCATTCTGAGTATAAGTAGCCAAAATTGTCTATTATATGGTAAATCAATCGCCGTCTATAGCAATTGGGTTGAAGAATCTTATAGAAATGTAGATTGAAAAGCTAGCTAATTACTCTCATTTGCATGCATATATAGATGTCATGTGTACATGATGTATAATGCTCAAGAAAGAGCAAAGTTAAATCCAAAATCTAAGAGATGTGTTTTCTTGGAATATGATAATGGAGTGAAGGGGTATTGTTTATAGGATCCTACTGCCTATAAGATTGTCATGAGCAGAGATGTTATCTTTGTAGAAGATTAACTACAAAGGAAAGATATGGATGATAGCACTATAAAAGAAAAGTCAGAGACTATATCGGTAATTTAATTTGATTATTTTTGGTAATTTTTAGGGTGAAATTGTTATTTTCATTTTGGAGAGTAAAATGATCATTTTTTTCAAAGTTTCCGTTAGTTTTCTTAACGGATTCCAAACGCAAGTGAAAAAGTGAAAAAAAAAATATAACTTTATGTGGATTCCAGCAAAAAAAAAGGAATTATGTATTTTTAAAAAAATTAGAAAAAATAGGTGGACAATGGATATTTTTTCTTTTTTAAAATAACTAATCATGACATATTTCTTGAACGGTAGGGAATCACATCTGGATTTACTAATCTATAAAAAAAAAAAAAATTTGAGTTTCGCAATCTCTAGATTTACCATGAAGTATTGGGCAAAATCTAATTGATGTAAACTAGAACGATTGAGAAGATAAAAGCCACGGGAATAATTTTTCCTTATTCATTGATATCTCTCTGAAACAGAACTCACTCATGCTATTTATAGTGCTGGCAATGTCACAAGGGGATTTTAATCCCTGTAAATGCTTGACACATGGAGACCAATGTTGTATATAATTTGATAAACCGTAAAATGATACATGTAATTCAAAACTCTCTAAATTGATGAAAAACGAAGGAGAAAAAGGCAGCAAGCTAGTTAGTTTTATAGGGAAATAAGTTTTCGGTTTGATCAATATTGTATGTACATCTATGGGTGTAAAAGAATTTTTTTAAATGCGATTCAACTAAGGAATATTTTGGCATTTATTAAAGTGTACAAAATAATTTTTTTTAACTATTACTAAATTTAAATCTGGAGTAAAAATGTATACAAATACATTTTAATGTGTAAATAGTCCAATTTTTTCTATATATTTCTTCTTTATCACATAAATACTTTTTTTATTCATTTTCATTGTGAGAATTTTATTAAAAATAAAAGATTGAAAAGAATGTTTACACAAATCAATCAAGAAAATGATATTTAGGAAACCCCATAAATCCTCATGTAATGTTTTATGAATTGGAAAATAAATATGTTTTTTTTAATGATTTTAAAAAATGTAGGAAATAATTACCCCAAAATATTCTTAAAACCCCTTTTTTCTATTTTACTCCATTCAGTGTCCAAATTATTATTTCCTTACCCCACCCCTCAAAAGAGAACCGTAGTTGAAACTACTATTTGATGTTGAATATCGTCCAAATGAACTCTAAATGCATCAAACTTGATAAAAGAAAACAAAAGAGTATCATAATGGTTTTGTTGATTGAGTGCTTTAAAATTTACTTTATGAAATATTGAAAAAATTACTTCTATGATCAACACTGACATTGTGGCACCAAATTTCTATGTCACACAATTTGAATTTGAAAAAAAAAATGAATAGTAGCCAATTCATTGGCTTTAAAGGTGGTTCCCTCATTTGATTCATCTTATTTTCTTCAATTCTCAATCTACTTGAAAAGTAACTGAACCGAGAAGTTAGAAATTGAGAGTGTGTCGACAGCTTTAAGCTCTCAGTTTAGTGTTTTGAGAGTTTGGGTGCATTAGAGTATTGGATTGTGAGAAAAAAAAATTATAATATTTGTAACTCTTTTTCACTAGTAAAATATTTCCTTTTATCTTCACCTGTAGACGTAAGTTAAACGTCGAATTACGTAAACTCTTGTGTCCTCTTGGTGTGCTTATTCTTCAGTTTTTACCAATTTCATTTTAGCTATGGCTCTGCTTCATCCATTAATTTCCTAAAAGCAATATTAAAGCTTTTGCTTGTCGAAGTACTGTTGACGTGTACGGTACTATTTACATACACGGTTACCGTTCACGTGAAACAATAGGAGTCGATCCTAGCAAAAGTAGTTCCTGGTGAAAAGCAATGGTTGCAAAATACAAAATTGAGAAACGAACAAAATTTCTGTTGTGGAAAATAAAGATGAAGGTTATTTTGAGGAAAAACAATTACTTGGCAGCAATTATAGAAAGGCCTACGGAGATAACTGATGATGCCAAGTGGAACTAGATGGATGGTAATCAATTGCTGATCTACATTTATCATTGTCTAAAGAGGTATTATCTAGTGTAGAGTAGAAGAAGAAAACAAAGGAAATGTGGGATGCTCTCATAAAATTGTACGAGAAAAGAAAATTTTATACTTTTCGAATGGTGAAATTTACATCAGTAACCAACCATATCAACACCTTGAAGATGAACTGCAATTTATGCAACCCAAGAAGGGGGGTGAATTGGGATTTTAAAATTGATGCAATACAATTCGCACAACAATTTAATCTATTGCTTTAATCAAATAAAAAATAATAAATTCAATCAAGCACAATATTAAAAGAGTAAGGGAAGAGAAAACAAACACAAGGATTTTTACGTGGTTCGGCTATCTCCGCCTACGTCCACGCCTCCAAGCACACCCGGTTTGAGGATTTCACTATCTAAGCCTCCCAAGGCTTCAAATGTTTACAATTAACTTTCAAGGTGTCAATGGACCTTTACAACAAGAGATTATCTCCCCAATCTCTTCACCCCAAGTGTTTCTCACACTTGTACACTCACAAATTGTTAAGTAATGAAAATTACAACAAAAACTCTCTTTAAGAGTAGATATGCAAATAATAGCTCAACAATGATTCAATCAATGATGATTTACGTTTTGGAAGCTCAATATATATTGTATGATCTTATGTTTGCTTGCATTAGTTCTTAGAATGAAGTTTGAGTTGAGTTTTTATAGTTAAAGCTCGAAAACTAGCCGTTATCGGTAAATTCCAGCGCCCAAGCGGTTAGCCGCTTGATTTATCCGACTAGCCGCTCAGGAACAGTGATATTACCGTTATTTTTGAATTTTGCTACAGTAACACTGTTAACTAAATTATATTTTAGCCCAAAACTTTCTATAATTATACTACGGCCCAAAATGTCATAAAACTTTGCAAATATGTCTAATTTTAGAATTTCTTAAAAATACCTGTCTTTTCAAAACTTTTTAAAATTATGACATGGCCCCAAAGATATTATTATTTCACAACAAGGTTCTTTTCAACATAATACCCATATTTTTCAAAGTTCTCAAAACCTTTCACTTTAGTCCAAAATATTCATAAATTATAGTATGACCCAAAAACATTTCAAATGTTTGTAACAAGGTCCAACTCCGAAATTCAATAATAACACTTATTAAAATCAAAGATTTCAAAACTTTGCATTTAAGTCTTAATTTCTCAAAACCTTTTTAGTTTATCTTATAAAAAAAACCTTTTTAGTTTATAAAAAGTAATTAATTAAATTAATCTCTTCAGCTTCTCAAATGCTAAATCATGTATCAATTAAATCATATCGGCTTTATAAGAATTTATCGCACTAATTTATTCGTTGAGCTCTCAACTTTATTCTTGATTTCGCCATTGTCCGTTGAGTGTCTTGAGCTTGATTTCACTTGATTCACTTGCATAAATATTACCCTTCAAAAACTAGTGAAAATGTAAAATATAATATCTATTAAATCACTTAATACATATGTTTGTTATCATCAAAATTACATTATGTATAGCCCTTTAGGCTAACATAAGACTTTATTTTTGTAACTCACAACGTTGGTTCAAAAAATAGAGAAAAATGAACGCACATAACTTCTATTTCAAAGTTTACGAGATTCGTATGATCGACTCATCATCAATCTAACAAACAACAACCAACCATATAGTTTAGTTTTCGACGATGTTGTGCCCTCTGTATTAAATTTAAGAAAGTAGGGACAAAAAACAAAAAAGGCAAGTAAACGAATACACAGTAAGTGAAAGTGTTATTGATAACGAAAGAGAGATCAATGGAACGTGACTCAGTGGGAGTCACAATTATGGTGAATCAAAATCGAGAAATAAGAAGAATACCAAATGCTACAATTATAAGAAAGGGAACGTCAAGAAGAAGTGTTAGAAAAACATATAAAATGGAGAAAATAAAGCTGAGTCATCAAATGCTCAGGGCTCTAAGGCAAACTTTTAACGATGGCGAAATTATCCACAGTGAGGGAACAACTGTTGTGGAAGGCAAGAAATGGTTAGTTGATGTTTGACTTATAGACTCAGAATAACATAACACATAACCTCTTGGAGAAAATTGTCCCACAGATATGAACCTATCTTAAGAGGATTTGTATACATGGGTAATGATCATACTTTGAAAATCACTAGTATTTGTACTGTCAAAATAAAAATGTTTGATGATACAATTCACACAATTGAGAAAGTACGACAGTCAAATGTCTGAAGAAGAATATATCGTATTTAGGATAAATAGATAGTGTTGGGCACAAAACTCATATAAGAAAATGAATCATGAAGATTGTTAGAGGTACGCTTGTATTGATGAAGGAAGAAAAAGTGGTACTAATGTATTCATGCTTAAAGAGGGAGTACCACTAGAAGCTGATGTGTATGTCGTGTCAAATTAAGAAGAGTCAGCGATGATATGGTATCTCAAACTTGAAAACATGTCAGAACAAAGTTTGAAGATCTCTCCGAGCAAAATTGCTTCTGGGATTCAAATCGGTGAACTTACTATTTTGTGAGCATTGTGTTACAAGTAAGCGACATAAATTGAAGTTCAGCAAATCTTATACCAAAACTAAATGCATTCTAGACTTAGTTGATTATGATATTTGGGAATCACTACAGATGTCCCTAGGAGGTGCAAGTTACTTGGTAACTTTCATTGATGATTACTCCAAGAGATGTTGGGGGTATCCAGTCAAGAAAAAATTAGATGTGTTTCCAATGTTCAAAGAATTTAAAGTACGAGTTAAACTTGAATCCGAGAAAAAGATCAAGTGCTCTCAGATCAAGTGCTTGAGGATAAATAATGGTTGAAAGTGTACAGGCGGTGAGTTTCTTATGTTTTGTAAGCATGAAGATATTGGAAGACAGTTCATAGTCACAAACACTCCTCAGTAGAATGAAGGGTTGGAGCTGATATATCAGGCTCTTACAAAAATAATAAGAGCTATGTTCAAGATTGTTGGTATACCTAACTCATTCTGAGTATAAGTAGCCAAAATTGTCTATTATATGGTAAATCAATCGCCGTCTATAGCAATTGGGTTGAAGAATCTTATAGAAATGTAGATTGAAAAGCTAGCTAATTACTCTCATTTGCATGCATATATAGATGTCATGTGTACATGATGTATAATGCTCAAGAAAGAGCAAAGTTAAATCCAAAATCTAAGAGATGTGTTTTCTTGGAATATGATAATGGAGTGAAGGGGTATTGTTTATAGGATCCTACTGCCTATAAGATTGTCATGAGCAGAGATGTTATCTTTGTAGAAGATTAACTACAAAGGAAAGATATGGATGATAGCACTATAAAAGAAAAGTCAGAGACTATATCGGTATATATGAAAAATAATCCGGAAAAAGAAGATTTATATTTTTTTGAAGGAGCACCAGAGCATGAGGAATAAGAACTAGTTAAGTCCGAGGCTCTAAAAGTTCATCAGTCATCTCATGAAAGACAACCACCAGTGTGGCACTCGGAGTATGTTAGAGAGACAATATTATATACTGTCTTTTAAAAGAGAACAGAGAGCCATCAACTTTCCACGAAACTTTAAATAACCTGAAGTTGCTTTGTAGATGACAGCAATGCAGGAAGAAGTTGAGCCCTACACAAGAATAAGACATGAGAATTTGTACTACTACTACATGGTAGAAAAACCATTAGTAACAAATGGGTCTACAATATTAAACACAATGGCATTGATCAATTAGAGCAATATCATGCAAGATTGGTGGTGAAATGATAAGTTTAAAATTAAGGTATTGACTTCAATGAGATATTTTCTTCAGTAATTTGACTCACGACAGTCAAAGTAGAACTTGACCTACATCTAGAGCAGATAGATATGAAAACTATATTTCTTCATGGAGAACTTGAAGAGAAAATTTATATGCTCCAACCAGAAGGTTTTACTAAAACAGATAAGGAGAACTTGATCTCCAGATTGAACAAATCTTTGTACGGTCTCAAACATGTGTTGATGTATTAGTAGAAGAGATTTTATTCCTTGATCATAAGCCTTGGATAACACAGACTTAGTTCAGACCTTATACATATTACAAAAGGTTTAAAGAAAATGATTTCATCATTTGGTTGTTATATGTGGATAACATGTTGGTAGCAGACCCCAAAAAAGATCAAATATAAGAATTGAAAGGACAATTAGCTAAGAAGTTTGATATGAAGGACTTAGAACCAGCAAATAAGATTCTAGGGATGCAAATTCACTGAGACAGAAATAATAAGAAGACTAAGCTTTCTTACAAGAATTAAAGAAAATCTTACGACGTTTTAACATACAAGATTGTAAACTAGTTTTTGTCCACTGCCTGTTAATTTCAAGTTATCCTCAAGTATGTGTCTTAGCAATGAAGCAGATAGGAAAAAGATATCTTGAGTACTAAATGCATCAGTAATAGAAAGTTTGATGTTCGCTATAATATGCACAAAACCAAACATTACACAACCAGTGGGAATGGTTAGGCGATACATAACGAATCTTGGTGGAGACATTGAAAAAATATAAAGAGGATGCTGAAATGCATTTGGAGAACCTTTGTTATTGCATTATATTATAGAGGATCAAAATTTACTATCAGGGGCTATAAGGATTCGATTTTGCAAGAGATCTTGATAACAGGAAATCCACTACTAACTATTTGTTTACACTTACAGGAGGAGCTGGTTGGATCTCAAAACTGCAAACCGTTGTGACATTATTTATAACATAAAGAGAACATATGGCAACTACACAATCTTGCAAGGACGTTATTTGTATGCGAAGGTTATTGGAGAAGCTTAGGCACTAATAAGAAAAAATTCTCGTGTTTTGTGATAGTCAGAACACATGGCAACTACACAATCTTGCAAGGACGTTATTTGTATACGAAGGTTATTGGAGAAGGTTGGGCACAAATAAGAAAAAATTCCCGTGTTTTGTGATAGTCAGAATGCCTTGCACATTATAAGGAATCCAGCATTTCATTCTAGGATAAAGCACATAAGGGTTCAGTACCTTCGTCTCAAAAGTAATGGAAGATAGAAGTGTGGATTTACAGAAAATCCATACTAAGGAAAACTTAGTAGATGTTTTGACTAAACCAATCAATGCTAACAAGTTTGTAAGGAGTAGATCATCATGTGACCTAGCGAAAACGTAAGTAACATGAAAATAGCGAAGCAGAATTATGGATGGCAATTGTACCTACAAATCCGCCCAAACCCGTCCGCTAAAAGCGGGTAATTTTTTCGGTTACGGGCGAGTTTGGTATTACAAATTAAAACCTACACATGGATGTGGGTGGGTTTGGTACTAACTTTATATTCGGCAGATACCTGCATGGATATCCGCCATACCCCTAATGTTTTTTTCAAATATTTTTAATTTCATTTAAATTAACAATTTTTAATCTAAAAAATGTATAAAGAAAATAATGCAAAACTAAAGTAATAACCTAAACAAAACTAAAGCATTTCCCCTTGACTTGAGCCGCGCACCCATCTGACCATCTCTCATCTCTATCTTTATTCTTTTCTTCTTCAGCTGTGAGCCTGTGACAATGAGGTAGCGCCCAACTCCCTTCACTACTGACAATAATGTGTCGTGCTATTGCAGCTACTTGAGTACTGTTGTTGTTGCAACTAATTTTGTGGTCGTGGAAGGTACAAAATTCTTATGCCTTTCCTAACAAAATGTCCCATATAAAAGTCAATCGCAATAGAGTTGGCCAAAAATTTGTAACTGATATGAATATTTAGGTTGCAAAGTGAAAAATAGCTTACAATTCGTCAACAATCTATTAATTTTGTTACTATTGAGTTTATTCTGTAAATAATCAGCCTAGCATAAATAGTCTTAACTCTCTAAGTGGGATATTACTGAATTCCCTTCTTAATTTTTCATCTCATCTTTGCTATAAATATGTCAGGTAATCCAATATCTGGTTCCATCCCAATAGAAATTGGGAACCTGAAAATTTTGATCATCATAGCCATTGAAAAATGTATCCTTATCGGAAGCATACCAATTTTTATTATTGTTGCTTTTGAGTTGTTTATGTGGTTGTGGAAGGTGCTTGTTCAGAATTAGCATGCTGCATGCATAATTTTGTACTTTCGGCTGTTGGTACCATTTAAATAATTTAAAATAACATATTAATTTGACATAGTTTAATTTAGCTTGTTTAAAATCAGTATGCATAATTTTGTACTTTCGGTTAACTTAACTTGTTAACGTGATACAATTTAAAATCAATATTCTTGTATATTGATTTAAAATCTATTGAAATTTTTAAGGTAAAAGATGGAGCAAGCCTTTGATCTCAGTGCCAATAGTTCGCCCACAACAAGAATATAAAGCTTCAAACCAATCTCCAATAACATGTGAAGAACTTGCAAACATTGAGGTAGCTTCAACCCAAACTCCAGTTCTAGTACATGAAAAAGAAATTGCTTCTAGTGAGACTGAAAATAGTAAATTGACTAGTGATGTTTGGGAACACTTTAAAAGACAGAAAGTTGATGGAAAATTAGAATATGTAGCTGTAAAAATGGCACAAGTCATTTACACACTCATATGGGGTTGTATTTTATGCGGTCGAACCACACAGTTGAGTTAACTCAAAAGCAACTGCAAGTTAAAAAAGAGAGTGGAAAATGTAAAGTATCCACATTTTCTTTTAATCAAGAAACTTCAAGGAAAGAGCTTGCAAATATGATAATTATTCATGAGTATCCACTGAGATAGTTGAACATTGGGCTTTTAAAAGGTTCGTTGGTTCTCTCCAGCCAATGTTTAAGTTTGTCTCTCGTAACACACTAAAAATGGACATCTTGAAAATCTATGACTACGAGATAGCCAAAACAATGACCTTGTTGGAATCAAATCATAGTAGAATTGCAATTACTACCGATATGTGGACTTCTACTAACCAGCAAAAGGGATTTATGGCTATAACATCACATTTTATTTATGATAATTGGGAGATGCTGATAAGTGCATATTTTTCATATATTTTGTTATTAATTTCTCCATCTTTTTCTTGTTTTGATCTTAAATATTCTAGTTATTTTAGTTAATTTTTAATTGAATAGGGAATTAATTAATATACATATTTTACCCTTTATTATATATTTGCTAGTTATTTTTATTTATTATTTTTAATTAATTGTATTATTTTATTGAATAGGGAATTTGAAGATTGTGGATAAAAAGGACATGAAGAAGTTCAAATTGAAAAAGGATTTCAATTAGAATTGGAAAATGATTTCAATTAGAATTGAAAAATGATTTCTTTAGACTTGTTGGAGAAGAATTCGGTCAACTAGCATTATAAAAGGAGTGCAGAAGTAATTCAGAGAGAAAAAAAATCAGCAACTGGAATTAAGTTAAAGCAAAGGTAGCCGCTTGAATTAATTATGTTAGGCTAAATTTTTATTTGGTTGAGGGTGAATTCAAAACCCTAAACATGCTATGCAATTAAATTTAAATTCTATCATTCAATTTATTTAATTGAGATTGTTTATGTTCTTCTATAATTAATGTTCATGGTTTATTCTTGTTTTATTTGAGTGGCCAATTAGATAGGACTTGAATAAATTCTATTGCTAGATTAAAATTCTTGATCCGTAATTGTCTTGATATTTTAATCATAAGTAGCAGGTTGGAATCAGTGATTTCAATTGGAGAACATAACCTAGGTTAAATAATCCGAGCTTGTGTGTTTATTGCCTAGATCAACCTAATATCTTTCTTTGTTTAATGCTTCCATTATCTTAAATTTAAAGAGCTTGTTTTAAATTATTTAATGGTTAGAGATTAGGTGAAGAGCTTGTTTTGCCTAACGACACACTAAGGAAAGATTGAGACTAACAGAGCTTATTGTTGTCTACGGTTGATAGTTTCAATATAAATTGATGATAGAATTGATATATTATGTGCATGTTTGGTGGTGGCGAATGATCCTTTAACCAAAGTTTTCATCATTATTATTTCTTTTTCCTTTAACTAGAGTTTTTATTAAATTCTTGTTCGTAGTTTTAATTTCTTTATTTCTTACTATTTAGTTAAAAATTCATAAACCCCCTTTTTATTTATAATTGACATTTTCTTTAGTTAGATTAATTTCTATTATTACTACTATTATTTTATTTTAAATCTTGCTTTAGAGTTGATAAATAAATATAACTAGCATAGTCTCTGTGGGATCGATCCTTACTCGCTCTGTACTAATTATTTATATTAGTGGTAAGGTTTTAAATTTGGTGCACCTTAACGACACTACCAAATTTTTGGCGCCGTTGCCGGGGACTAGCGTCTAGTTTGTTTATTATCACTCGTTTTATTTTATTATTTTTATTTTTATTTCTTTTCTCATCTTATTTATTTACTTTATTTTAATTGGTTATTTTTTGTTCTATATTTAGATTTTCATGAGCATAAAGGACATTCGATTGAAACTCGAACAACTTAGAGCAACCTCATCATATTCAGAACTCGATTTTGCCATCCACATTCCACTCCCGAAGACAGAGCCAAGCAGCCCAGAACCCGAACCAATGGCTCAGAATAACAACCGAACACTTAAAGAGTTGGCAGCTCCTAACTTGGACCAGCAACCCTTATGCATTGAGAATCCAAACCCTCAGGTAAACTTTGAACTCAAATCTGGGATGATTCATCTTCTTCCTACTTTTCATGGTCTTGCAGGAGAGGATCCAAATAAGCACTTGAAGGAGTTCCATGTGGTCTGTTCCACAATGAAACCAGCCGGAGTTTCTGAAGAGCAAGTTAAGCTAATGGCCTTCCCATTCTCTTTGGCGGATTCAGCCAAGGAATGGTTGTACTATCTTCCCTCCGGTACTGTCACTACATGGAATGAGATGCGTCAGCTATTTTTGGAGAAATATTTCCCAGCATCAAAAGCTGGCAGCATTCGAAAAGAAATTTGTAGAATCTGACAGTATAATGGAGAGCCACTCTACGACTATTGGGAACGATTCAAAAAGTTATGTGCTAGTTGCCCTCACCATCAGATAAGTGATCAACTTCTTATTCAATACTTTTATGAGGGTCTACTACCTATGGATAGGAGTATGATTGATGCCGCTAGTGGAGGAGCACTCGTGGATAAGACACCAGAAGCAGCCCGAAATCTCATTGCTAACATGGCTGCTAATTCCCAACAGTTCAACACTAGGAACGATCTACTGCCGCCACCTAAGCGAGTCAATGAGGTAAGTACTACTTCTCTAGAAAAACAAGTTTCAAATCTTACTTCTTTGGTGCAACAATTAGCTCTAGGGCAACAAATGAGACCGTGTGGCGTATGTTCTATGGTTGGGCATGCGACTGACATGTGCCCTGCCATCCAAGAGGGTTCACATGAGCAGGCCAACGCAGTTGAGGGGTTCTTAGGCCAACCAAGACAAAGGTATGATCCTTATTCTAATTTTTACAATGAAGGGTGGAAGGATCACCCTAATTTTAGGTATGGGAACCAACAACAAGGCATTCTTAATGTCACACCATCTCGACCACCGGGCGACCACCGGGCTACCCCCAACACCGGGTGCAACAGCCTTACCAAGTTCGGCCACCTCCACCTCCTCAAAATCAAGGTACATCTTTGGAAGATCTTGTAAAAGCTCTCGCTACTAACTCTATGCAATTCCAACAGACTACCCAAACACAGCTCCAACATTTAGAGAATCAAATTGGCCAACTGGCCACATCTATGAGTAGGATAGAGGGTAGAACTTCAGGAAATTTATCTTCTCAACCAAAAATTAATCTAAAGGAGAATGCTAGTGCTATGTCTCTTAGGAGCGGAAAGCAATCAGAACCATTATTAGCTAAGCCACCAAAAGTGTCTACAACATCATCGCCCTCTGTGACCAATTCCTCCCCTGAAGCTCTTCCTTTAATAAGGAAAGACGATTCCCACTCGACATTGCCAGTCGATTCATCTGGCCAGGTAAGTACCCCTTCACCTCGAATTAAGACTCTTTCCATTCCTCCACCATTTCCTAGCAGATTTAAACAATCCAAGAAAGAAGAGCAAGAAAATAAAATTCTTGAGACATTTCGTAAAGTAGAGGTAAATATTTCTCTACTTGATGCTATTAAACAAGTGCCGCGTTATGCAAAGTTTTTGAAGGAATTATACAGCAACAAGCGAAAGTTGAGCGGTAAAGAAAAGGTAAGTGTTGGAGAGAATGTTTCTGCTGTACTTCAAAGAAAACTTCCGCCTAAGTAAAAGAATCCAGGTACTTTCACTATCCCCTGCATTATTAGTAATACTAGATTCGAAAGATGTATGCTAGATTTAGGGGCCTCAATTAATGTTATGCCATATTCAATTTATAACTCCTTGAATTTAGGTCTAATGGAAGAAACTGGTATAATTATTCAATTGGCTGACAAATCTAATGCTTACCCGAAGGGGGTTATGGAAGATGTTGTTGTGCAGGTCAATGAATTGGTCTTTCCAGCTGATTTTTATATCCTTGAAATGGAGGATGAGTTGTCGCCCAATCCCACTCCTATTCTATTAGGGTGGCCATTCTTTAAGACAGCCCGAACCAAGATTGATGTTCACGATAGAACTCTTACAATGGAATTCGATGGTGAAGTGATCCGCTTCAATATCTTTGAGGCAATGAGGTATCCCAGTGATGTTCATTCTGTTTTTACCATAGATGATATTAATACTTTGGTACACGATTTCTTTGAATTATCCGATAATGACAATTTTGAAATTGCCATAAGCAAAAATCTTACGAAAGATGATTCTAAGGAGCATGCAAATTTGATAAAATTGGATGATGAGGTAGAGGAAGCTATGGCGATCTTAGATGGAGCAGTCACATTACGCACTAATGGGTATAATGTGTCTTACCTTGAATTGTCTTTATTAAACGAGAAACTTTTACCTTCAATTGCGCAGGCACCTACTTTAGAACTTAAACCACTCCTAGAACACCTGCAATATATTTACTTGGGTGAGAATGAAACACTTCCAGTGATAATTACTAAAACCCTCACCCCAATTCAACAAAAAAAGTTAATTAGGGTGTTTCGAGATCACAAGACGGCGATTGGCTGAACCATTGCCGACATTAAGGGAATTAGTCCTTCCATGTGCATGCATCACATTTTGCTAGAGGAAGGGTCTAAACCAACGAGAGATGCACAACGCCGCCTTAATCCACCAATGATGGAAGTTATAAAAAAAGGGATACTGAAACTCCTTAATGTATGGATTATTATCCCATTTCTGATAGTAAATCGATGAGTCCTGTGCAGGTAGTTCCAAAAAAATCAGGCATCACAGTGGTCAAGAACTGTCTCTTATACACATCTAGCCGTGTTGGGCCAGCGTGTGGGCAAGCTTCCTCATGTCATCTATTATGCCTCTCGTACATTGAATGATGCACAATTTAACTACTCCACTACCGAGAAAGAACTTTTAGCAGTTATCTTTGCCTTAGAGAAATTTCGTTCTAGATGTGTATAAGAGACAGGGTAAGGAGCGTATAAGATCTATCTTAGATTTATCAACTTCAATCCCCTTTTCAGAAATAACATGGCCTAGTACAATACCTGTCTCTTATACACATCTAGCCGTGTTGGGCCAGCGTGTGGGCAAGCTTCCTCATGTCATCTATTATGCCTCTCGTACATTGAATGATGCACAATTTAACTACTCCACTACCGAGAAAGAACTTTTAGCAGTTATCTTTGCCTTAGAGAAATTTCGTTCTAGATGTGTATAAGAGACAGGGTAAGGAGCGTATAAGATCTATCTTAGATTTATCAACTTCAATCCCCTTTTCAGAAATAACATGGCCTAGTACAATACCTGTCTCTTATACACATCTAGCCGTGTTGGGCCAGCGTGTGGGCAAGCTTCCTCATGTCATCTATTATGCCTCTCGTACATTGAATGATGCACAATTTAACTACTCCACTACCGAGAAAGAACTTTTAGCAGTTATCTTTGCCTTAGAGAAATTTCGTTCTAGATGTGTATAAGAGACAGGGTAAGGAGCGTATAAGATCTATCTTAGATTTATCAACTTCAATCCCCTTTTCAGAAATAACATGGCCTAGTACAATACCTGTCTCTTATACACATCTGTGGGAGGTGGTAAGGAGCGTATAAGATCTATCTTAGATTTATCAACTTCAATCCCCTTTTCAGAAATAACATGGCCTAGTACAATACCTGTCTCTTATACACATCTAGCCGTGTTGGGCCAGCGTGTGGGCAAGCTTCCTCATGTCATCTATTATGCCTCTCGTACAATAAATGATGAACAATTTAACTACTCCACTACCGAGAAAGAACTTTTAGCAGTTATCTTTGCCTTAGAGAAATTTCGTTCTTATTTAATTGGATCTAAGGTAATCATTTACTCTGACCATGCAGTTATTAGGTACTTGCTCCCCAAAAAGTATGCCAAGCCGCGCCTTATTCGATGGATACTCTATTGCAAGAATTTGACTTAGAGATTCTAGATAAGAGAGGTTCTGAGAATTTAGTGGCAGATCATTTGAGTCGACTTACCTATAACGAAGATGCACTTCCATTGCATGAAAATTTTCCGGATGAGCAGTTATTACATGTAGGTATAGTTACTCCTTGGTATGCAGATATTGTCAATTACTTGATTACCAGGACAGTATCGAATGAGATAACCCGTGCACAAAAGGCCAAGATCAAGAGTGATGCCAATGACTATGTGTGGGATGAGCCATACTTGTGGTAGCATTGTTCTGATCAAGTTATTAGAAGGTGCGTACCCGGAACTGAATTTACTTCTATTCTCACCTTTTGTCATACTTTGGCTTGTGGATGACATTTTGGACCAAAGAGAATAGCCCTTAAGGTACTTGCGAGTGGTTTTTATTGGCCATCACTATTTAAGGACGCATATTTGTTTTGCAAATCTTGTGATCGTTGTCAGAGAACATGTAATTTGAGACCTAGAAATCAAATGCCGCAATCTCTCATTCTTATAGTTGAGATTTTTTATGTTTGGGGCATCGACTTAATAGGACCATTTCCTTCATCATTTTGTAATCTTTATATTGTTCTTACGGTTGATTATGTTTCAAAATGGGTGAAAGCAAAAGCCACCCGAACTAACGATTCTAAGGTTGTGGTAGATTTTATAAAGAGTAACATCTTTACAAGGTTTGGAACACCAAAGGCAATTATCAGCGACAGAGGCACTCACTTTTGTAACAGGTCAGTAGAAGCCCTCTTTCGAAAATACAACATCACTCACAAGGTATCTACATCTTACCATCCCCAAACTAGTGGGCAAGCTGAGGTGTCTAATAGGGAAGTGAAATCAATTCTTGAAAAGACAGTTAATCCAAATAGAAAGGACTGGAGCTTACGGCTTGATGATGCACTTTGGGCATATAGGACCGCATACAAAACTCCTATTGGTATGTCACCCTACAGGTTAGTATATGGTAAGCCTTGTCATCTTCCAGTGGAACTTGAACATAAAGCATGGTGGGCTGTGAAACAATGTAACATGGAACTGGACGCCGCCGGCCAACACAGAAAACTCCAATTGCAAGAATTAGAGGAAATTCGAAATGATGCGTATGAGAGTTCACGAATCTATAAGGAAAAGACTAAGGCTTTTCATGACAAGCA
>MKYO02001339.1:0-29375 GCA_002013955.2 Citrus medica | reverse complement strand
AAGATTGAGACTAACAGAGCTTATTGTTGTCTACGGTTGATAGTTTCAATATAAATTGATGATAGAATTGATATATTATGTGCATGTTTGGTGGTGGGGAATGATCCTTTAACCAAAGTTTTCATTATTATTATTTCTTTTTCCTTTAAACTAGAGTTTTTATTAAATTATTGTTCGTAATTTTAATTTCTTTACTTCTTACTATTTAGTTCAAAATTCATAAACCCCCTTTTAATTTATAATTGGCATTTTCTTTAGTTAGATTAATTTATATTATTTTTACTATTATTATTACTACTACTATTATTTTATTTTAAATCTTGCTTTAGAGTTGATAATAAATATAACTACATAGTCTTTGTGGGATCGATCCTTACTCGCTCTGTACTAATTATTTATATTAGTGGTGAGGTTTTAAATTTGGTGCACCTTAGCGACACTACCAGATGCAAAGTCGTATCATTAGGTAGTTTCTACACTAAATTACTAAGTCTATTTTATTTTTAAATTTTATACTTATTGCATGATATTAATAATTTTTTTTAAATTTCGGTTCTTATATGTGCCATGTCCACATACTGCTGAGGTACTCTCTGAAGCTTTGGTGTCATGTTTGCTTGAGTGGAATATTGACAGTAAGTTATGTACTTTGACAGTCGATAACTGCTCCAAAAATGATGTTATGATGGATATCTTGTTGGAAAAGCTTAATAGTAGTTCGCTTTCATTGAATGAGGATTTATTTCACATGCGTTGTGCTGCTCATTTATTGAATTTAATTGTAAATGAGGGGTTGAGTGTCATTAGTGATAGTATTGAGAGAGTTCATAATAGTGTTCTATTTTGGTCTGCCACACCTAAAAGACAAGAAACATTTTATAGGACTGCTCATAAATATAATATTCCTTGTAATAACAATTTGGTTCAGGACTGTAAGACTAGATGGAACTCTGCATATTTAATGCTTGATAGAGTTTTGGTTTTCAAAGAAGTATTTCCTCATTTGATACAACGAGAATCGTTATACAAATCTTTACCTACTGAAGAAGATTGGGTTTTTGCTAAAGAAATTCGGGATAGACTTGAATCATTTTAGAAAGTGACTACATTGTTTTTTCGGACTAGATATCCAACAACTAATATTTACTTTTCAAGCATTTGTGAGATTAAATTGTCAATTTATAAGTGGATGTATTCTAATTGTGAAAAAAATCCAAGTAATGGCTAACTCAATGATTAGAAAGTTTGAAAAATATTAGAGTGTTGTTCATGGATTCATGGCTATGGCAGCTATTTTAGACCCTAGATTTAAGATGAAATTAATTAAGTACTATTTTGACTTGCTGTATGGAGATAGTGCTAAAAAAGAGATTGAAAATGTTCTTAGCTTTGGTTATGATATGTTGAAGGATTATCAACCTAGGTGTAAGTCAAAGGAAAATTCACAAGTTTGAGTTCAAGCTTCAGTTGCTTCATCATCTCTAGCTGTGGTGGCTCATTCAAAACTTAGGAAACATTTGGCTAATTTTGATGCTTTTGTATATCAAAGTGGTGGTACAACACATATTAAATCGGAATTTGACTATTATTTGGAAGAATTTGCTATTTCAAGATCTGAAGATTTTGACATACTTTGTTGGTGGAAAACAAATGGATCAAAATATCCAACTTTGTAAGCAATTGCAAGAGATGTTTTAGCCATTCCAGTATCCACCGTTGCATCCGAGTCAACATTTAGTATTGGTGGTAGATTTATCTCTCCACATCAAAGTAGACTTTATCCAAAGACGTTGGAGGCTTTAATGTGTGCTCAAAATTGGTTGTGTGCTGAATTTAATAGTATGAAAATGCATTTTTACTTCAATAAAATATAATATTTGTTATACATTACAACCTTATAATCATCTATCTTTTTTTCTTGATATACTTGTTACTTGTAGCTGCAGATTCTTCTAATAAAACAGGAAATAACAAATTCTACGAAGATGAAGATATTGTTGATGGGGTAAAGAACTAAGTTTCTTTAACTTAATTCATGGATTATTATATACTCATTATAATTTTCTATGGATTATTTTTCTTTAACTTAATGCATGAATTATTTCATTATTGTAATTTTTTTCTCCAGATTAGTATTTGAAAAGTATTATTTTTAAAAAAATATTAATCTTAATCATAATCATTATTGTAGGCATCGTGTTTGATGGGTGGTTATGGTGGTGAATGAAATGAAGTTTTTCTCTTGGAGCTTGTTTTAAATGATAATATGAAATGTAATAGTTATTTTTAAATACTAGTTTGTGTTTTTTTAATGGATTTGTGTAATTTATACTTAAATTTGAGAATTTTTGTTGGATTGATGTTGAAATTTTAATTTTTCATTTACCTTGGTTAAATATAAAATTGAGTACGTTATGTTGAATTTGAGGTTATTATTGTAAATTTATATATTAAACATTTGTTATTTTAAATGTAAAAACCCGTAAAAAATCCACCAGATACCATTGCGGGTTTGGTGATTGTCAAAATCCGCTGTGGGAGAGTTTTTTTTAAAAAAATAAAACCCGCTGCGGCCTGCGGGTGGGTTTGGTAATTTAAATTTTATGCGGGTTTAGGTTTGGTAATGGCAAACTCATTGCGGGCGGTACCCATTGCCATCCCTAAGTAGAATAGAAGGTGGGGAGATATGATTGCTTCTTAATCAAATATCTAAGTCAGAGAATGTCAAAGTTGATTGTACTAATTTGGTGCCACCCAACATTGACATTATGGCACTGAATTTTGGTGCCGCGCAATTTGAATTTGAAAAAACAAATATTAGCCAATTTGTTGGCTATAAATGAAGGGGTGCTTCCCTCATTTAATTCGTCCAATTTTCTTCAATTCTCAATCTATTTGAGAAGTGAGAGAGACGAAAAGTTGGAGATTGAGAATGTGTTGAGAGTTTGGATGTATTGGGAATTTGAGTTGTAAGACTAAATACTATAAAATTTATAACTCTTTTCATTAATAAAAAATTTCCTTCTATCTTAGCCAGTAAACATAGGCTAAAAGTCAAACTACTTAAACTCTCATGTCCTCTTTGTGTGCTTATTCTTCACTTTTCTTCAATTTTATTTTAGTTATGGCTCTGCTTCACCTATCAATTTCTTAACAATATCATCATCCACAACAACAAAATACAAATACTCTAAAACTTAGTTAACTTATTAAACTTTTGAGTCTTAACTCTTAGCTACATGCTTTTCTTTTACCTACTTCACAATCTTCAAGGTATCCTTCACAATCTTTTGACCTCAATACTATATTCTACCATAAGGATCGCAATCCTCCTATTAGTACAATCTAATTGTATAGATGATAGTATAAAGGAAAGAGAGAGAATCAAATTTTTTTAATGGATTGGATATATAATAGATAAAGAAAAAGGAACATATGGAAGTAAAATAGATTGAAAGAGAAGAAGAAAAATATATAAATGAAGTTAATTTTATTTGTATTTATCCTTAAATATATTTAATATAATAAGGATTTTATGAGATTGATGAAGGTTGCCAAACTATCAACAGTCCAACTCTTTTTGTTTTGCGCCTTTTGTTTATAAATTTGGTTGTTAGGTAGCAATAAGATAAATGTTCTTCATTTTTACTGTGCAAATTTTGTATACCATTACTAGTCAACCTATAGAATCTCCTTAAAGTGGATTTATAGCTCTATGGCATATTATGATTATTATTCAACTCATGATGCATATTTACATCCAAACTTGTCAACAAAATAAACTTGAGGAGGTGAAGTTTCTTAAAAAAAACAAACTCT
Source organism: Citrus medica (assembly GCA_002013955.2). Taxonomy (NCBI): domain Eukaryota; kingdom Viridiplantae; phylum Streptophyta; class Magnoliopsida; order Sapindales; family Rutaceae; genus Citrus; species Citrus medica. The sequence continues at coordinate 25,556 of MKYO02001339.1, read as the reverse complement.
CTAGAATGGATATGATGCAAACAAACTATTTTGAATCGATCAATTAAGTAATGCACAAAATCATCTAAACACTATTAATAATAGCAACACAATAATTCTCAATCACTTTATCTCAACATAAGCACTTTCAATATATATAAGGGCCTATTTGGGAATGTTGCATCTTATAAAATAATTGTTGTTGGATGTGCTGTAAAAATAATCAGTTGTGAAGAGAATCAATTAATGGTGTATTTACTTGTGGGTTTAGGGAATGCGAATGAAGGAATGAGAATGAAACTTATGTTTACTTAGCAAAATGTAATTTGGGAATAGGAATAAAATATGTGGGTCCCACACAATTTGAGAATAAGGAACGAGAATCTCATTCTCATGGGGGGTTGGGAATAAAAATGTAGGAATGAGAATGAAACATATATTTACTTTTCTATCCTTATAATTTTTTCATATTTCCTAAATTACTCTTGTTCAAATCACAAATAATTTATTATTTTAAATGTCAATAATAATAATAATAATTAAATTTATTATTTTAGTTATTATTAATTATTGTTATTATTATTTTTACTAATATTATCATTATTAACAATAAAAATAATGATAAAAATAATAATTAATAAAAATAATTAATTTATCATTATTAACAATATTATCATTATTGTTGTTGATAATAATAATAATAATAATAATAATAATTAATAGCAACTAAAATAATAAAGTTAATAAATTTTAATAATAATAATAATGTAATTTTCTTTATCTAGATACATGTATAAATATTATTATAAAAATGATATTAATTAAATAATAATAATAATAAATGTTAATCATGATAATATTAATAAAAATAATATTAACAGTAATTAATAATAACTAAAATAATAAAATATAATAATAATAATAATAAATGTTAATAATGATAATATTAATAAAAATAATATTAACAATAATTAATAATAACTAAAATAATAAAGTTAATAAAATATAATAATAAATGTTAATAATAACAACAATAATGATAATATTGTAAATAATAATAAATTAATTATTTTTATTAATTATTAATACTATAGGTATTTTGGTAAATTGATTTTCATTCTCATTCATCATTCCCATTTATTTTGCCAAGTAAACATATCAATGGCATTCCAGCACATTCCCATTCCCATTTATTTTTGCCAAGTAAACATTGAAATCTCATTCTCATTCCAGCACATTCTCATTCTCAGTCCATTTCCATTCCACCTTATTCCCATTCCAGGAAGTAAACGCACCATAAGTGTTGTGTTTTCAGAAGTACTGTGAGTTTTGAAAACACTTATGGAAATTTGGTAAATCTTATTATTAAACTACTGAAAGAAAATAAATTATTAAAATCTACATAATGTAGGATAAAATTTACTTATACATATAAAAATATGTACATATAATATTTTTTTTGTGTATTATAATAATGTTTATTAAAAATAAAAATTTATAATATATATTTTTTATTTTTTTATCTTAAAACAATTGATAATTAAATTTATACTATAGTGAAACAAGTTTAATAATAATTTGACCACAAATTGATATTAATAAATTGATATTGATGAATTATAATAAAAATTTATTAAAATATTAATTTTATTTCCAATTTGAATAAGGATAATTTTGGGTTTAAATAATAATTTTAAGGATATTTATGAAATTATAATAAAAGATAAAATTTATTCTCAAAATCAGAATCTAAAAGTTGTTCTTTTTTTTTTTTCAAAATCAACTGGGAATGATTTTGACAAAAGTAATTTTGATTTTTTTTTACCAAACACTAAAATTAGCTTTTAGATTTTCAAAAATTACTTTTAAGCCTCCCAAAAATAATCTCAAACAACCACTAAGGCCTCGTTTGGGATTGCTTTTGGAAGAGTTAAAAGTGATTTTAACAATCTAAAAATTAATTTTGGTGTTTGGTAAAAAAAATCAAAATCACTTTTGCCAGAATCAGCTCCCCCTACAGCTGATTTTAAAAAGCAGGGAAGGAGTAACTTTTAGATTCTGATTTTGAGAATCAATTTTATCCTTTAATATAATTCCATAAATATCTTTACAATTATTACTTAAACTCGAAATTATCCTTATTTAAATTGGAACTAAATCAATATTTTAATAATTTTTTATTATAATTAACACACACCTTTCGTTTAACCTATTTCTTCATATTTTGTGTTCTATAAAAATTTTCTTTAGTGCAACAAAGCAAGATCTAGTATGTGTTCCATTACCATATTCAATAACAGTAAGTGATTCATCACCCTTTTCATGCATATTCAATGTAATTTTTATTATAATATTTATTGTTTGTCTTATTTGGGTTTGTTTATATATAAACAATTCTATGCCTACGCAATTTTTATTATAATATTGTACGTGTACATTTTTATATGTATAAGTAAATTTCATCCTACATTATGTACATTTTAGTCATTTATTTTCTTACAGCAGTTTAACAATAAAATTTACCAAACACCCATAACTGCTTTCAAAATTCACAATACTTTTTAAAATAAAATTTACCAAATACTTAACTGATTCTCTTCACATCTGATTATTTCTACAGCACAACTAACAGCAATTATTTTAAAAGCTGCAACATTACCAAACTGGCCCTAAGTACTATTAAGTGAAACTTATAGAAAAATGTGAGTTTACATTAGATCAAGGATACTTACAAAGTATCGCATCTATAAAGTACATATTGTATCTAAATCTTATTGTATCAAGCCACATGGTCCTCACAAGATTTCTCCCGTGTGAATCACTTCTCATGAGATAAAAGACAAAAAAGTACAGGGTGTGGAAGAATTTGTTTTAGACTTAACAGCTTCAACCACAGAGAAATCTCATCAATGTGCTTAACGAAGCTAAAACGAAGAGAATAAAGTCAAGACTAAAATTGATTTTGGGATCTAAAATTACATTAGAACACTCATCAAAACCCCATTTAAAAACCTTGAAAAAAAATTCACTCAATAAAAATTTCTCTAAAGATCTAAATGACAATTAAATTCCGGGAAAAATTGCACTTAAAAAATAAATAAACTAATCCATAAAAAAATTTCCTGTCATTGACAAACCAAGATTGATAAACAAAATTTCCTCAAAAGAATCAGTCCATTCACTTTTTTTTTTGGCTTAAATGGTTAATTTTGTAATAACGTAAGAGAATTGGTGACTTTGTGATATTTTCCCAAAGAAAATTTGAAAATTCAGCCGAGGCAGGTCTCATCTCTCAGCGTGGCTCCGTCCCAGCAACAAATTGGCGGGACGAGAGAACTCAAAAGAATTCGCGATAAAAATAAAATGGATTAGAAAGAGCGGCAGCTTATTATTGTTGTTGTTGTTGTTGTTGTTGTTGCAAGAGAAATTAAATAATGATGACCGGAAGAGACAGCTTGAATCGATTGATCGGCAAGCGTAGGCGATATCTTCCCAATCGTGAATCTCTTCTCTCTGCCCCAACCCAGGTGACTCTGTCTCTACCACTGTGAAATTATTTTCATCTTTTTAAATTCTTTGTTTAAAATTGAATTTCACTTGATGTTTGTTAGAGCTCTTTGAATCTCTGCAATGATACGAAAAATGGTAAAATTATCCCGGATGATGAAACGGAAAAAGGCAATTCCAAAGCTGCTCGTCTTGTGACCTGCCCAATTTGTGGTTCTGATGTTCCTGGTGATAATCATATGATCAACTCTCATCTGGGTAAGCTTGTTTTCTTCTCCCTTTTAATTTATTTGATTGCTAACTAATAATTTACTCATATTTGATTTAGGGGATACCTGATATTAGGGTTTTTGAACTTTTTGATTGCATTAGTGTAAATAAATTTGGTGATTAGCTGTTACAAATTGTTTGATTTCTTTGTATTATGCTTATGAATGAATTGCTTCTAGATGCCTGTTTAGCTAGAGGAACCAAACGAAAATTGACTCAGCGCACCCTTCTTCAATTGAACTTCTCTGCACAAACTAAAGATCAAAACCATTCCAATGAAACAAAGCTTTCCACTACCAACGTGTTTTCTGAGGGTCCAGTTGAGAGTCTTGAACAGAATTCTATTTGTGGACTGGCTAACTATGTAGCAGTTGAAGACTATAATAGTAATCACTGGAGATCAACTGAGAATACAACCAGCCATCAAAGGATTAACTGTGATGAGAAGACACCTTTGTCTTCCCCACATATTAGTGGGCCTGAACATGATGTGAATGTGACTGTTGATGGCATGTCTGAGGCTACTCTTCAAACTTTTATTGTTGGTCGGAGGTATGGTGATGAAAAGGAGATTAAAATTGGAGCTCACATCTCTCTTTCAAGAGATCCTAATAATGTTAAGGACCCCAATGCTATAAAGGTTCATTTCTTTTTGACTGGGCATTTGCATGAGCTGTTTTTTTTTTTAATATCTTATTATTACATACATAGATACATACTCAAAAAATTGTATGAGTTACAATTGATTATGCGACTCTATACTCGAAGAGTTGACTAAATTTTTGTCTTTTGGCAATGCTATGTGTAGAGAATTACTGCTTTGAAATTTGGGTTAATACAGATGTTTGCAAGAGATGAGGATGTGTTGCATGAGTGAACACACACCCACACACTCATTCATACATTTCATTGTTGAAGGTTCATTCCTCTGCAATATACATACCCTCATTTAAAGTCTTTGCATACTCTTCCAAGTCAGGTTTTTTCTGCAGATTCTGGATGCTGTAAAGTGCTCGGTTATCTTCCTAAAGAGTTATCAGAATATTTATCTCCGCTAATGGAAAAATACTCCCTGAGCTTTGAGGTGATGCAGTTATCGAGTAGGAAATATTCATATTAGCTAAATTTCTATGCAGTTTGTTTATTTTGTTATTGTACTGTGGAAGAATGTTTGGTGTATGATCAATGAGGTAAAAACTTTGGTGTAAAGGGAATAATTTTTCAAGTCTCATTGTGCAACCAACTTCCTTTTCGGTCAAGTGCAAATTCTCTTCTTCGCAGGCAACTGTTTAATCTGCAAAATATAACGATAGTGAGAGGAGGTGAAAGTGCTATCCATTGCTTAGCTAATTATTTCACTGTTGTCAGATTCTTGTCTACTTTGATTATGCTCTTCTCCAATTTTCTACAACCACTGCACCTGTATTTCACTAAGAAAATTTTTGTGAAAATTTTTTTAATTGAACAAAAATCCAGGCTTTATGTTTGAAAGCCAGAAAGAAAGAGAGAATATCAAATTGGTAGACTTTAATGGAAGACCACCTTGATCTTCTGATTCCATTATGTTTTTCTCTGTCAGTTGCTAGTGTTCCCATCATGTGCCCAGCTTTTCAATGCCAGAATATTGTAGATAAAATCATATGATGGAATTGGGAAACTGATGAGTAATTGCTTTATTTATCACTTTTGTACGTGGTTTTTTTATGCAGGGTTTTGTGATTTCAGCTCCAAAACATTCCCTTGATGTTGTTCAAATAAAGATTACATATCACAAGATTGAATCAGATAATGAAAATGATGATGATATTGAGGTTTCTACATGTCTCTGGAAAAGGGCTCTACATGTAGCTAGATCAGCAAAAGGCTATCCTTCCAGTATGATCAAATATCAGTGCAATTTCAATTTGTTAATACATGAAGTGCTGGGAAATAGCCGTCATCTTTTTAAAGCTGATGAAATTGACTTCCTAGGTATCACTGCCGATACTTAAGTATCTTTTTTTTCTTTTGTTACTACATCTTAGCATCTTTTTTTTCTCTTTTGTTGCTACATCTTAGTATCTTTTTTTTCTCTTTTGTTGCTACATCTTCCAGAAAAGTTATGACAATTACCTGCACTTTCTTTTGTCAGAATCATTCTCAATGCTTTCTGAGGATAGTCAGAGGCTTTTTGTCCGGCTTTATATGCGGAAAGGTCCCTTTACTTACCAGACTATCTCTGTAGTTTGTTGTAGCATCAGAGTTATACTTCTAGCTGCCTTAAGATTTTATTATGTCTCTACTTTCAGGGCTTCTAGTGCATCTTCTAAATTCATTACCATACCAAATTGTTAAGCTGTTGGGATGCGGCTTCAAACACACATATACACACACTTTTAAGTAAATACTGTGGGAAGCTTAAATTAGACACATTTTCTACGGAACTTAAATTGGATATATGAAAAACATAAATGTTTCCATCTTTTTTTTTTTTTTGGTTAAGAGATGTATTCTGACTAATAAATCTTGCCATCTTTGCCACGAGTGAATCATTCTATTTCATCTTGCTGTTATCCCTAAAATTTTCTTATTAAGTGCATTCGATTATACATATGCTAGATTATGCCAAGTTAGAAAAACTGCATTCTCAGAAGTTGTATGAAATCACTTTCAGGTAAATGAATCATTTAAAAATGTCTATTCTATCAAGCAATTTGTTGTCTTTTGCGGAATGCTATTTGATGAGCAATTGAGAACAATGTCCTTTCTCCCAAGACTGACATTTGACGGTATATTTGATATCATATCACTGTTAAGGGCCATGGTTTCGGTTGTCGAATATTTCCTATCCTGAAGTATCAAATTCTCGAGAAGCAGTCAGGGAGCTCACTGGTAATTCAACTCTTTTGATAATATTATTTCCAAATTTCAATGGGTTCCTTAAAGAAAATTTCTAAATGTCATTGGATTGCAGATAATGGCTATATATGCTCCTCCGAAGATACAAATGAACTACATGATGCCATTAAGGATATTTGTAATTTGCTCACTGTCTCTGAGCTACGTGAAATTTCACGTGTGCTTCCGAAGGTTTATGTTTTTCCTACTTGTCAGTCTCATTTTGTTTCTTTTCTTTTCGCACCCCCCCCCCCCCACTTATTCAAGAAGATTTTTTTTTTTTTGGTTAAGAGATGTATTCTGACTAATAAATCTTGCCATCTTTGCCACGAGTGAATCATTCTATTTCATCTTGCTGTTATCCCTAAAATTTTCTTATTAAGTGCATTCGATTATACATATGCTAGATTATGCCAAGTTAGAAAAACTGCATTCTCAGAAGTTGTATGAAATCACTTTCAGGTAAATGAATCATTTAAAAATGTCTATTCTATCAAGCAATTTGTTGTCTTTTGCGGAATGCTATTTGATGAGCAATTGAGAACAATGTCCTTTCTCCCAAGACTGACATTTGACGGTATATTTGATATCATATCACTGTTAAGGGCCATGGTTTCGGTTGTCGAATATTTCCTATCCTGAAGTATCAAATTCTCGAGAAGCAGTCAGGGAGCTCACTGGTAATTCAACTCTTTTGATAATATTATTTCCAAATTTCAATGGGTTCCTTAAAGAAAATTTCTAAATGTCATTGGATTGCAGATAATGGCTATATATGCTCCTCCGAAGATACAAATGAACTACATGATGCCATTAAGGATATTTGTAATTTGCTCACTGTCTCTGAGCTACGTGAAATTTCACGTGTGCTTCCGAAGGTTTATGTTTTTCCTACTTGTCAGTCTCATTTTGTTTCTTTTCTTTTCGCACCCCCCCCCCCCAAACTTATTCAAGAAGTATGCAATGAGAACCTTATGATATTGAGCATACGTGTCATCTGATCTGGGATTCCTTAGGCGTGAAATTTTTAGTAAGCAACATTATTTCGAAAATGTTGATTAATTTACAGCAGCAACATTTTAACTTTATTTTTGGTTACTGTTGCACACATGTTATTGCTATATGTAATTTTCTTTTTCGCATAAAGGTGTGGAACCTTTTTTACCTTTTGACAAAAGGTTATTCCTAATTAAACAAACACCTAAAGAACATTGCATGTTTAAAATTTTCTGCTTAGTATTAAGAAGCCACTAAACCATAAGCTTGAGTCAGCAAATTACAATTGATACTATATGAGTTCTGTTACACCCCCTTGAAAGCAAAGCATGTGCGGTTGTTGATCAAATACAGCATGACGACAGACAGTTAACCAGCTACCATGTAGACAAGTAGATATTATACCTTTTGTCAATCTTTGTTGCTCTAAAGTCTATTGCACATGTGTCTGCATCAATAAGTAGACACCATTCGTTGCATGAAGCAAGCCTTTCATTGCATAGACATATTTTCCATCTATGTTGCTAGTTCAGAAATTTCAACAACATTCAAGTGTCCATATTACATGGTGTTCTCTTCCATCACTATTGACTTTGGATTTAGCAATGCTTTTTTATTAAATATGTGTTCTTTATTAGAAATTTAATTTTGTTTGCATGTTCAAAAGTTTTAGTTTGTCTTTGGTATATATACCATTGATACATTGTGTTTAGGTGCGTCATTCTTGAATTGAGAGCAAAAATTGTCCATCTTACTTCTAACATACTCTTGGTAATAAAGTGGCTATCTCTGACATCCCATCGAAACCTTGTAACTATTTTAGTATTTATGAGCATAAGTTTCAGATTCCAATAACCATATGGCTTATTTTAGTTGGCAAGATGTGCTTCAATATTTTCCATAGCCAAAAATTATATTTGGTTAAGACATTTTGATGCTCGTTTCAAAGATATGTTCTTTTTGTCAGTAGTTGTTTTGAAGACCTCGATACTTGCATGAGCATGAGTTTCAGATTCCAGTATGATTTATTTTAGTTGGCGAGATATGCTTCATACTAACTTAATATCAGGTTTTCCTGTGCCAAAAATTATATTTTGTTAGATATTTTGATGCTCTTTCCAAAGATATGTTCTTTTTGCCAGTAATTGTTTTAAAGACCTTGATATCTGCATGAAACCTTGAGGATCCATGCCTTGACTAAGCAAGGATTCCTTTATATGAATTTCTATTTATTTCCAATATGATATTTTCCATCATCCATACCTACTTGTTAGAAAAAGGAAAAGAAGAGCATTCCATTCAGTAGTGTTCCTTTAGAGAAGTGTTTCTTCAACTCTATATAATGTTCATATTGTGGTCTTTATTTCTTCTATAGCCTTTTAATTGCTCTGCAATGTTCTTTATTGAGTCTTCAGAATTGCCATCGTGGTTCAAGAAAGCAAAAGGTTATTGCATCTCTTCTCTGTTTCTATGAAGACGGTATATGGTACATACGATATTCTTAAGAGATTTTTAAGTCTTATAGTATTTTAAGATTTTTAAGTCATATTTTTTTGCTCATTTTAGTCTCTCCTTGTTTTTCAAATTTGCAGTCCATTCCTACCAAAAATGATTCTGGACAGAACAGGGTTATGTATTAGAGTATCTTCAAAAGCCGAACATCTTATCTGGCGTGCCGAGGTGCTCATTTGGCTTCTATGTTTTTTTTTTGGGGGGGGGGGACAATTTGGTATTTAACCAAAATATGGGTTTTGGTTTACATCTAAGTATTTTCTTTGCAATTTTCTTATGCAGAGGCTCTTTTTCCTTAATGGAGAGCAGGATCTGTCTGCATTTCTGCTAGTTGATCTGGGGATTGTCAAATATCCAACTTACAACTGCATAATTGCAGAGCAGATTTTCTCTGGTCTATGTGACTTGCTTGCTTATGAAGAGGTCTTCATTTGTGTTTATATGGAAATATTGTTGGAGAGTTTGTTGCCTTTGCTCTAAGTGTTGTTATTTATTGCAGGCCATTGAATTGGCACAAATAATGGATCAATCTCTTGATGAAAACAACATTGAATTGGTTTTACGATGCATTATGATAGCTGAATCCCGTATGTCCAGTAGCTCCTGCAAAGCAGTTCAATCCATAACTTCTGAATTAGCAAATACATTTCATTCGTGCTTTTCGGCGTCATGGGTGTACTCAAAAGTGGTCTTGTTAGGAATTTCGTTTCTTGAGCGTGAGCAAAGGTATGCAATTTACAATCAAAATTCTTTTTCCCCCTTTCTTAAAAGAATAATTGTATTTCTTTTGAAAGTAGAACCCTTGTGCGTGACAACAACCATATTTCTTGATCAGTCAATGCTCTATCATTTTCTCCTTTTTTCCCTCTTTTTCCTTTTTCCTGCTGCCACAGTCATACTTGCAATTGCTTTCTGAAATGAACTCCATTTCATTACAATATGCTTCCTAATCATCTGCCTATCTGAATCTTATTCTCAGTAAAAAGTTGTCTTAAAGCAAGAATGCTCTTGTTGGATTGCAGCATATGCAAAAGCATTCTATAAAGCTTATGTGATTGCTTAGGTGAACTCTCCCAATAATTGGATGTATGTACTCCTTTGTCCAAAAGCTTACTCCATTGATTGGCTAAGTTGTCTTGTTTATACCTCCTATCAGTGGAGTTGTAACTTCTAAAACTTTAAATACTACCACCTCTTATATAATTGAAAGAATCCTTATATTTTCCCCCCATTGGTTGCAGTTTTTTTCTTTTTTGGTTCCCCATTAATACCACCACCTCTGGCATATCTGGAAGAAAACTTTATTTTAATTTTCAGTTGTGCACATTAAGCAAGATGCTTTTTCTTATCATTGCTTCAATCAGTGATAAGGAAAATTGATCTTAATTGGAAATTTCGGATACCCCTCTCGTGAATTGACCATCTTTAAATCACCTCCTTATTTTTAAAAACCTCAAGTTACTCTCGGTTTTGTCCAAAAGATAAGGGAAAATTGGGGGTGGGTTGATGAAATTTTTTTTTTCTTAACAAAAATATAGGTAAATTGAGAGGGATGATTTGAATTCAATTCACGGAGGGTAATCTGAAATTAACCCATCTTAATTACTACATAAAATGATAAAATTGATAACTTGGTGAAAGATGGGTGTTTGCTTTGTGTGAAGTTGATAAGGATTTTTGCTGTTCTGCTCCACACTACTTCATTTATTATTTTGCACAAGATACCTCTCTTAGTCTCCTACGTTTGGCAAAGGATAAATAACGTTATCTTTAGAGGTAAAAGAACAGTTTCATATCATATGCCACCTTTTAAACCTTTGTTCCCTTTTTCTCTTCTAGAAAATAATTGATTATTCTACTTTTCTATATCTCCAGCGGTTAATTGTTTGCATTAAGCATAATGCTCTTTGGTTATCACTGACTGATTAATGCCAGAAAGAATTGAGTTCAATTACTAGTTTGGAAACATGGTGCCCCAGGAAAAATGAAGAGTTTTTGCATTTGATGCAGTTGAGACATTTTGCTATCAAAATGATCCTATTTCTGTCTCAGGTTCAATGATGCCATAAATTTGCTGAGAAGGCTGCTAAGTTGCTTCACCTGTGATAGTAGAAGAGGATATTGGACATTGAGGTTGTCTATTGATTTGGAGCATATGGGCTGTCCCAGTGAGAGTCTGTCAGTTGCTGAAGGTGGGTTACTGGATTCATGGGTACGTGCTGGTTCAAGAGTAGCACTACAAAGGAGGGTCCTTCGATTGGGGAAACCACCAAGGCGGTGGAAAATTCCTAGTTTTTCAGAATCCATTAAAAGAAAGATCACTGAGGTTATTGCTTTAATTTTTTAAGATTTTAAGATTGAGATGCTTCTTGAATTATAAATCTAAAATGTTGCGAATCTGATTTCCTTGTAAATAAAACAGATTCATGTTCAAGGGAGGCCTTTGAACTGTGAAATTGGTATGAAAAGCTGGTTCTATGGAGAGGATGGTGAAAAATGTGGAGTTGAGCAGCTTGCTTTACAGTATTATGCTGGGGAAGGAGGTGGATGGCATGGTGTTCATACAGAGAGTGGCATTTGGTTAACTATTTTTGGGCTTCTCATGTGGGACATTTTGTTTTCTGATGTACCTGATGTTTTCCGCAGCAGATTTCAGGTATTCTTTTTTCTAACTTCTCATTCTCTCCCTGAACTTTAACATACGCATGTATCTTCATATGCACATGCATGCACTTACCACCACTCAGTTTCTATTGTTTAAGTACTTCAGTTGGTCCCAGTAATAGTCTGATTTGTATATATCAGTAATAGTCTCATGTATATGAGTTGTAATCTGAGCAATAGTCTCATGTAATCAAAAAAAAAAAAAGTACTTCAATTGGGTTTATTTTTACAATTCTCTCCAAAATTGGAGAAATGGAAGTAATAAAACGGAAGATATGAAATTGAATAAATTGAATCAGATTGGGGGTCCTAAACTCCGTTTTGTTGTCTCCACAATCTGCCAATTATTTAAGAGAGATCCTCTTCATTTTTTCCTTTTTTTTTACTAGAAACTTTATTAACAAGAGAAGAAATTACAAAGAGGTGGGCCCAGCAGTTTACAAAATGACTTATCCAAGAAAAAATCCAAAATTGCCAAGAAATTCATCTAACAGCAGCTTCCTGATATTCTTGAATACAAAGAAAAATGGAATATTCTTTTGAATTCGTTAATCATTACAAACAAATGCCTAGAAATGAGCTTTATACCAAAAAAATAAGCATTTAAAAGTATGACAGAAAATAGAACTCTGATTTTTGCTTTCTGTCCGACAGAAAATAGAACTCTGATTTTTGCTTTCTGTCCGACACTTGGCTCTTATAACCAAAATAGCCAAACATGTTATTGCTTCTAGGTATGCACTTACCATTTATTCTTCACATTGATCGCTTAATCTTCTAACTTAGTTGAAGTTGTTATTTTGTTTTATTCAATTCAAGAAGTGTGTGTATTAATATACTCCTAAAAGAGGTCCAAGTTGTCCAGACGAAGAAAGGAAACAACCCTGAAAGTGTAGAACAGAAGGCTATTTATGAACATTATTTATCTTTTTTTTTCTTTCCCCGCAGAATGCTCCCTTGGATTTGGCAACTGATAGCTTTTATATAGTGAGAAAGAACCTTATAGAATCTCAGCTACAAAAAATTTATGATGGTATGGCTGAGGAGATTCTCATCACATCTTGGGAATCACATGTGGGAACAGTTTGCAGAGGGGTTAACTGGGACCGGCATTCTCTCTCCGAGCTTCGAGCAGCTGTTACCTGCATTGGGGGCCCTTGTTTGGCTCATTTGTGCCGACATCTTGCCCAAGATTACGGAAGCTGGTCCAGTGGAATGCCAGATTTGTTGATATGGCGTTTCCACGACGAATACAGGGGTGAAGCCAAACTTGTCGAAGTTAAAGGCCCCAGGGATCGGCTCTCTGAACAGCAGAGAGCATGGCTACTGCTGCTAATGGATTGTGGGTTCAAGGTAGAGGTTTGCAAAGTGAGTGCACAACCAGTATCTACATGAAATCTTACTACTTTTTCTTTACCGGGAATGTGAACGTTTGCAAAGTTGGATTTTGTATCATTTATCACTTGCAATTGCAGATATTTTCAAAAATTCTTTATGGCTTAATATATATATATATATATATATATGTATGTATATATTTTTTTTCCTTTTCTCGGTAACCAAAGGCTTTAGGAATAGGAGGTTAGGAGGGTTTAATCAGGCAATGTTTGATGGTGGTGTTTTTGAAAAATGTTTTGTGAAAATGACGTTTTCACCTCTTGCTATTACAAACTTATTTCTGCATCCTCACATGCCTCTAATTCTTTGGAGTGAATTCTCGAATGCTGCGCCTTAAAAGATAATAAGAAAAGGAAGTGCCCGACCAATATAATTTGGACACGGTTATGATACAGGGACTCAATTTGTTGACCCCTAGTTATTTAGCTGTCAGATGGCAGCAAAAAAACTTTTATGACTGGTAGCAACCAATTTTCCAGCTGGTTGCTGCCATTAATATGTATTTTTTAATGAATAAATTAAAATATAAGATATAAAAAATAAATTTTTAAAAAATTAATAATAATAAATAAAAAAAGATAAGAAAAGTAAAAATAGAAAAAAAATATTTTTTTATTAAAAATAATTTAAAAAATAAAATAAAATGTGTGTTAATATAAGGACAAAAATTTAATTTATTTTTTATAAAATATATCTCATATTTAACGTTTCAAGTTTCATATTTTATGCTTTATGTTTCATGTAATAATTTTTTAAATACTCCAAAAAAATTTTTTCGTGCCCCTGTTTCATGTTTACGTTATACGTTTCATGTTTGTTGTTCTACGTTTCATGTTTGATGTTGTAAGTTTATTGTTACAGACGTAGTCATATTTTATGTTCGCGGTTGTAAAATTTAAGTAAGATGTTTCATGTTTGTTGTTTAATGTTTCATGTAATAATTTTTTAAATACCCCAAAATTTTTCTTTTTTGCCCCCGTTTCATGTTTACGTTCCACGTTTCATGTTTGCTGTTCTACGTTTCATGTTTGACGTTGTTTTATGTTCACTGTTACGAGGTACTCATATTTTATGTTCGCTGTTGCATATTTTAAGTAAGATGTTTCATGTTTGTTGTTTAATGTTTCATGTAATAATTTTTTCAAATACCCCAAAGTTTTTCTTTTTTGCCCCCGTTTCATGTTTACGTTCCACGTTTCATGTTCTACGTTTCACGTTTGACGTTGATGTTCACTGTTACTGAGGTACTCATATTTTATGTTCGCTGTTGTATATTTTAAGTAAGATGTTTTATGTTTGTTGTTTAATGTTTTAGGTAATAATGTTATAAATACCCCAAAATTTTTCTTTTTTGCCCCCGTTTCATGTTTACGTTCCACGTTTCATGTTTACGTTCCACGTTTCATGTTTACTGTTCTACGTTTCATGTTTGATGTTGATGTTCGCTGTTACCGAGGTACTCATTTTATGTTCGCTGTTGTATATTTTAAGTAAGATGTTTTATATTTGTTGTTTAATGTTTAATGTTTCAGGTAATAATTTTTTAAATATCCCAAAATTTTTCTTTTTTTCCCCCGTTTCATGTTCTACGTTTAATGTTCATGATTGAATATATAAATATTCGGTTTTCGGTTGTTAATTGTAATCTTGATTGTTTCAATTTGTTTTAATTATTATTGAAATTCTAGTTAAGCAATGTATGCCTTCAATTTGCTGATTAAGGCTTGAAAAAGTACTAAACATAATGAATGGCTTTCAACTAAGTTGTAGTGGAAATTGAAAATTTTTACATTTGAGTGAAATTTGTAAACTATTAAAGTGAAGAAATGAGTGTGCTAAAGTAATATATGACTTAACTATTAAGTTTGATAAAAGAGAAAGCCAAAAATGAGTAAAATACTAATGATTGCAATAAGTGGCCTCGCAAATAAATTCAGAAGAGCTCTTATATTTTGCCGGTGCTTTTAATTTATAGCCAAAATCTCCACTATAAATAACCTTACAACCATTTTAATTCTATTAATTCCCATACAAATTTATAGGCTTATTTCTCCATTCCGCTAAATCAATTTAATCAATTTATTTTTATTTTATTTTAAGTAATTATAGGAAACGCAATTTAATGAAAATAAATCAAATTAACTATTCCTATGTCAAACATAATATTTTCTACATATCATCCTAAAAATCCACCAAAATCTAGTACATTACACCAAGTGCATCATCCAACCTTATTAAAAGTACCATCTCCGAAAAAAAAAAGTGGATTGATATATTGCATAAATTTACGGCAAATAAAAAAAAGAAAGAAAATGTCAAAAAAATGTTATATTTCTAAAAAATAAATACGTTGTTAATAAGCTGTGAAATAAACATCCATGCAAATGAAATAAACTAAGCTTTATTAAAATAAATAACATGATAAATAAATAATTAAAACATATGGTTTCATTCAAAAGTCATCAATTGTGATCACCATATCAATTGCAATCATTTTACCATTGAGGGTTAATAACACAACAATTTTCCAGTATCCTGTCTCATGGTCAATACTTATAATTGTTGTATAAAATTGATTGTGTTCTATCACTTGCTCAGCAACTACAACGAAACCCAGCATTGTAAATGGAAAAAAAAAAATTTACATAAGCCGTATAAAAGATGCCTTGCAAATATCAACCTATATTTACTGAAGCTAAGCCTAAAATTCTGCAGCCAACAAAATTGTAACAAAGCCGCAGCAAAGTTCATCATCCAACAGAATCTGCCCCCTCCGAATAATTTCCAGGTACGACAAGGGTAACTTGATTGGTCTATTCTTCCAGGAAGCAATGACAATCTATTGTTCGGCATTGACATCATCTGAAAATTCATTCAAAAGCTATATTCATCAAAACAACCTATTGTTCAAAATGAACTTAATATTACTTTCATACCTACACAAATGCTCAAACTTTCACTAAAATAACTAATTATTACTTAAATCCAGCAAGTCAGTTTCAGAGTTAAATACAGAAAATTCCAATCAAAATAATATAACTACAGATATACCATACAAGAAACTTACCACCAAAGCATTAATATAGCAAATGAGTTTTCAAAGCAATAAAGTGTTCATACTAGTAGGCAAGCAACCAAGCAAAATCTGGGTAAAAACACTGCCCATGATAATATATTGTTGAACTGCTCATTTTAGGAAAAAATTAAACTTTACAATTAGTCAATTGAAATCGTTGTTCATTTCACTATTTCACTCCAAGGAAAGCCCTTTATTCAGGTGAGAACACAACACTTAATATTTACAGAGCTACAAGATTCAACTCAAACAATTAAAAAAAGAAGATTTAAGTCACCATTAAAACCTAAAAAGTACTAAATGAGAAAAAATTGTGACTATAAAATCAAATATAATTGGCCAAAAATGGTCAACCAAGTGTTAAAAAAAAAAGTTTCATGTTGCGAAAAAACCAAGAAATAGAACACAATATCATATACATCAACTGATAAACCAGATTGAAAGTGACTAAATATGCGTAAAAGCACGAATTAGGAATAAGAGAGAATTTGCCAGTGAGACAATAACAATGGAAGTGAGGAATACACCGAGTGTAGCAGACAAATCGCCAGGTTGAGGCTAAGTCCGAGGCTGTGCCTGTGTAGCCCCTGCTCTTTGTTGTTGTGGATCCATGCACTGTTGCCCAAAAGCTTGAGAAGGGAAAGACATAAACCAACACTATAAATCAATAAAAATTTTAATTCATACCCAAATCAACAATTAAAATCAAACCCAAATCAATCATTCAAATCTAACCTNTTGATCAAATACAGCATGACGACAGACAGTTAACCAGCTACCATGTAGACAAGTAGATATTATACCTTTTGTCAATCTTTGTTGCTCTAAAGTCTATTGCACATGTGTCTGCATCAATAAGTAGACACCATTCGTTGCATGAAGCAAGCCTTTCATTGCATAGACATATTTTCCATCTATGTTGCTAGTTCAGAAATTTCAACAACATTCAAGTGTCCATATTACATGGTGTTCTCTTCCATCACTATTGACTTTGGATTTAGCAATGCTTTTTTATTAAATATGTGTTCTTTATTAGAAATTTAATTTTGTTTGCATGTTCAAAAGTTTTAGTTTGTCTTTGGTATATATACCATTGATACATTGTGTTTAGGTGCGTCATTCTTGAATTGAGAGCAAAAATTGTCCATCTTACTTCTAACATACTCTTGGTAATAAAGTGGCTATCTCTGACATCCCATCGAAACCTTGTAACTATTTTAGTATTTATGAGCATAAGTTTCAGATTCCAATAACCATATGGCTTATTTTAGTTGGCAAGATGTGCTTCAATATTTTCCATAGCCAAAAATTATATTTGGTTAAGACATTTTGATGCTCGTTTCAAAGATATGTTCTTTTTGTCAGTAGTTGTTTTGAAGACCTCGATACTTGCATGAGCATGAGTTTCAGATTCCAGTATGATTTATTTTAGTTGGCGAGATATGCTTCATACTAACTTAATATCAGGTTTTCCTGTGCCAAAAATTATATTTTGTTAGATATTTTGATGCTCTTTCCAAAGATATGTTCTTTTTGCCAGTAATTGTTTTAAAGACCTTGATATCTGCATGAAACCTTGAGGATCCATGCCTTGACTAAGCAAGGATTCCTTTATATGAATTTCTATTTATTTCCAATATGATATTTTCCATCATCCATACCTACTTGTTAGAAAAAGGAAAAGAAGAGCATTCCATTCAGTAGTGTTCCTTTAGAGAAGTGTTTCTTCAACTCTATATAATGTTCATATTGTGGTCTTTATTTCTTCTATAGCCTTTTAATTGCTCTGCAATGTTCTTTATTGAGTCTTCAGAATTGCCATCGTGGTTCAAGAAAGCAAAAGGTTATTGCATCTCTTCTCTGTTTCTATGAAGACGGTATATGGTACATACGATATTCTTAAGAGATTTTTAAGTCTTATAGTATTTTAAGATTTTTAAGTCATATTTTTTTGCTCATTTTAGTCTCTCCTTGTTTTTCAAATTTGCAGTCCATTCCTACCAAAAATGATTCTGGACAGAACAGGGTTATGTATTAGAGTATCTTCAAAAGCCGAACATCTTATCTGGCGTGCCGAGGTGCTCATTTGGCTTCTATGTTTTTTTTTTGGGGGGGGGGGACAATTTGGTATTTAACCAAAATATGGGTTTTGGTTTACATCTAAGTATTTTCTTTGCAATTTTCTTATGCAGAGGCTCTTTTTCCTTAATGGAGAGCAGGATCTGTCTGCATTTCTGCTAGTTGATCTGGGGATTGTCAAATATCCAACTTACAACTGCATAATTGCAGAGCAGATTTTCTCTGGTCTATGTGACTTGCTTGCTTATGAAGAGGTCTTCATTTGTGTTTATATGGAAATATTGTTGGAGAGTTTGTTGCCTTTGCTCTAAGTGTTGTTATTTATTGCAGGCCATTGAATTGGCACAAATAATGGATCAATCTCTTGATGAAAACAACATTGAATTGGTTTTACGATGCATTATGATAGCTGAATCCCGTATGTCCAGTAGCTCCTGCAAAGCAGTTCAATCCATAACTTCTGAATTAGCAAATACATTTCATTCGTGCTTTTCGGCGTCATGGGTGTACTCAAAAGTGGTCTTGTTAGGAATTTCGTTTCTTGAGCGTGAGCAAAGGTATGCAATTTACAATCAAAATTCTTTTTCCCCCTTTCTTAAAAGAATAATTGTATTTCTTTTGAAAGTAGAACCCTTGTGCGTGACAACAACCATATTTCTTGATCAGTCAATGCTCTATCATTTTCTCCTTTTTTCCCTCTTTTTCCTTTTTCCTGCTGCCACAGTCATACTTGCAATTGCTTTCTGAAATGAACTCCATTTCATTACAATATGCTTCCTAATCATCTGCCTATCTGAATCTTATTCTCAGTAAAAAGTTGTCTTAAAGCAAGAATGCTCTTGTTGGATTGCAGCATATGCAAAAGCATTCTATAAAGCTTATGTGATTGCTTAGGTGAACTCTCCCAATAATTGGATGTATGTACTCCTTTGTCCAAAAGCTTACTCCATTGATTGGCTAAGTTGTCTTGTTTATACCTCCTATCAGTGGAGTTGTAACTTCTAAAACTTTAAATACTACCACCTCTTATATAATTGAAAGAATCCTTATATTTTCCCCCCATTGGTTGCAGTTTTTTTCTTTTTTGGTTCCCCATTAATACCACCACCTCTGGCATATCTGGAAGAAAACTTTATTTTAATTTTCAGTTGTGCACATTAAGCAAGATGCTTTTTCTTATCATTGCTTCAATCAGTGATAAGGAAAATTGATCTTAATTGGAAATTTCGGATACCCCTCTCGTGAATTGACCATCTTTAAATCACCTCCTTATTTTTAAAAACCTCAAGTTACTCTCGGTTTTGTCCAAAAGATAAGGGAAAATTGGGGGTGGGTTGATGAAATTTTTTTTTTCTTAACAAAAATATAGGTAAATTGAGAGGGATGATTTGAATTCAATTCACGGAGGGTAATCTGAAATTAACCCATCTTAATTACTACATAAAATGATAAAATTGATAACTTGGTGAAAGATGGGTGTTTGCTTTGTGTGAAGTTGATAAGGATTTTTGCTGTTCTGCTCCACACTACTTCATTTATTATTTTGCACAAGATACCTCTCTTAGTCTCCTACGTTTGGCAAAGGATAAATAACGTTATCTTTAGAGGTAAAAGAACAGTTTCATATCATATGCCACCTTTTAAACCTTTGTTCCCTTTTTCTCTTCTAGAAAATAATTGATTATTCTACTTTTCTATATCTCCAGCGGTTAATTGTTTGCATTAAGCATAATGCTCTTTGGTTATCACTGACTGATTAATGCCAGAAAGAATTGAGTTCAATTACTAGTTTGGAAACATGGTGCCCCAGGAAAAATGAAGAGTTTTTGCATTTGATGCAGTTGAGACATTTTGCTATCAAAATGATCCTATTTCTGTCTCAGGTTCAATGATGCCATAAATTTGCTGAGAAGGCTGCTAAGTTGCTTCACCTGTGATAGTAGAAGAGGATATTGGACATTGAGGTTGTCTATTGATTTGGAGCATATGGGCTGTCCCAGTGAGAGTCTGTCAGTTGCTGAAGGTGGGTTACTGGATTCATGGGTACGTGCTGGTTCAAGAGTAGCACTACAAAGGAGGGTCCTTCGATTGGGGAAACCACCAAGGCGGTGGAAAATTCCTAGTTTTTCAGAATCCATTAAAAGAAAGATCACTGAGGTTATTGCTTTAATTTTTTAAGATTTTAAGATTGAGATGCTTCTTGAATTATAAATCTAAAATGTTGCGAATCTGATTTCCTTGTAAATAAAACAGATTCATGTTCAAGGGAGGCCTTTGAACTGTGAAATTGGTATGAAAAGCTGGTTCTATGGAGAGGATGGTGAAAAATGTGGAGTTGAGCAGCTTGCTTTACAGTATTATGCTGGGGAAGGAGGTGGATGGCATGGTGTTCATACAGAGAGTGGCATTTGGTTAACTATTTTTGGGCTTCTCATGTGGGACATTTTGTTTTCTGATGTACCTGATGTTTTCCGCAGCAGATTTCAGGTATTCTTTTTTCTAACTTCTCATTCTCTCCCTGAACTTTAACATACGCATGTATCTTCATATGCACATGCATGCACTTACCACCACTCAGTTTCTATTGTTTAAGTACTTCAGTTGGTCCCAGTAATAGTCTGATTTGTATATATCAGTAATAGTCTCATGTATATGAGTTGTAATCTGAGCAATAGTCTCATGTAATCAAAAAAAAAAAAAGTACTTCAATTGGGTTTATTTTTACAATTCTCTCCAAAATTGGAGAAATGGAAGTAATAAAACGGAAGATATGAAATTGAATAAATTGAATCAGATTGGGGGTCCTAAACTCCGTTTTGTTGTCTCCACAATCTGCCAATTATTTAAGAGAGATCCTCTTCATTTTTTCCTTTTTTTTTACTAGAAACTTTATTAACAAGAGAAGAAATTACAAAGAGGTGGGCCCAGCAGTTTACAAAATGACTTATCCAAGAAAAAATCCAAAATTGCCAAGAAATTCATCTAACAGCAGCTTCCTGATATTCTTGAATACAAAGAAAAATGGAATATTCTTTTGAATTCGTTAATCATTACAAACAAATGCCTAGAAATGAGCTTTATACCAAAAAAATAAGCATTTAAAAGTATGACAGAAAATAGAACTCTGATTTTTGCTTTCTGTCCGACAGAAAATAGAACTCTGATTTTTGCTTTCTGTCCGACACTTGGCTCTTATAACCAAAATAGCCAAACATGTTATTGCTTCTAGGTATGCACTTACCATTTATTCTTCACATTGATCGCTTAATCTTCTAACTTAGTTGAAGTTGTTATTTTGTTTTATTCAATTCAAGAAGTGTGTGTATTAATATACTCCTAAAAGAGGTCCAAGTTGTCCAGACGAAGAAAGGAAACAACCCTGAAAGTGTAGAACAGAAGGCTATTTATGAACATTATTTATCTTTTTTTTTCTTTCCCCGCAGAATGCTCCCTTGGATTTGGCAACTGATAGCTTTTATATAGTGAGAAAGAACCTTATAGAATCTCAGCTACAAAAAATTTATGATGGTATGGCTGAGGAGATTCTCATCACATCTTGGGAATCACATGTGGGAACAGTTTGCAGAGGGGTTAACTGGGACCGGCATTCTCTCTCCGAGCTTCGAGCAGCTGTTACCTGCATTGGGGGCCCTTGTTTGGCTCATTTGTGCCGACATCTTGCCCAAGATTACGGAAGCTGGTCCAGTGGAATGCCAGATTTGTTGATATGGCGTTTCCACGACGAATACAGGGGTGAAGCCAAACTTGTCGAAGTTAAAGGCCCCAGGGATCGGCTCTCTGAACAGCAGAGAGCATGGCTACTGCTGCTAATGGATTGTGGGTTCAAGGTAGAGGTTTGCAAAGTGAGTGCACAACCAGTATCTACATGAAATCTTACTACTTTTTCTTTACCGGGAATGTGAACGTTTGCAAAGTTGGATTTTGTATCATTTATCACTTGCAATTGCAGATATTTTCAAAAATTCTTTATGGCTTAATATATATATATATATATATATATGTATGTATATATTTTTTTTCCTTTTCTCGGTAACCAAAGGCTTTAGGAATAGGAGGTTAGGAGGGTTTAATCAGGCAATGTTTGATGGTGGTGTTTTTGAAAAATGTTTTGTGAAAATGACGTTTTCACCTCTTGCTATTACAAACTTATTTCTGCATCCTCACATGCCTCTAATTCTTTGGAGTGAATTCTCGAATGCTGCGCCTTAAAAGATAATAAGAAAAGGAAGTGCCCGACCAATATAATTTGGACACGGTTATGATACAGGGACTCAATTTGTTGACCCCTAGTTATTTAGCTGTCAGATGGCAGCAAAAAAACTTTTATGACTGGTAGCAACCAATTTTCCAGCTGGTTGCTGCCATTAATATGTATTTTTTAATGAATAAATTAAAATATAAGATATAAAAAATAAATTTTTAAAAAATTAATAATAATAAATAAAAAAAGATAAGAAAAGTAAAAATAGAAAAAAAATATTTTTTTATTAAAAATAATTTAAAAAATAAAATAAAATGTGTGTTAATATAAGGACAAAAATTTAATTTATTTTTTATAAAATATATCTCATATTTAACGTTTCAAGTTTCATATTTTATGCTTTATGTTTCATGTAATAATTTTTTAAATACTCCAAAAAAATTTTTTCGTGCCCCTGTTTCATGTTTACGTTATACGTTTCATGTTTGTTGTTCTACGTTTCATGTTTGATGTTGTAAGTTTATTGTTACAGACGTAGTCATATTTTATGTTCGCGGTTGTAAAATTTAAGTAAGATGTTTCATTTTTGTTGTTTAATGTTTCATATAATAATTTTTCAAATACCTCAAAAATTTTCATTCTTGCCCCCGTTTCATGATTATGTTATACGTTTCATGTTTGATATTGTAAGTTTACTGTTACAGACGTAGTCATATTTTATGTTCGCGGTTGTAAAATTTAAGTAAGGTGTTTCATGTTTGTTGTTTAATGTTTCATGTAATAATTTTTTAAATACCCCAAAATTTTTCTTTTTTGCCCCCGTTCCATGTTTACGCTCCACGTTTCATGTTTGACGTTGTATGTTCACTGTTACCGAGGTGCTCATATTTTATGTTCGTTGTTGCATATTTTAAGTAAGATGTTTCATGTTTGTTGTTTAATGTTTCATGTAATAATTTTTCAAATACCCCAAAATTTTTCTTTTTTGCCCCCGTTTCATGTTTACGTTCCACGTTTCATGTTTGCTGTTCTACGTTTCATGTTTGACGTTGTATGTTTATTGTTACCGAAATACTCATATTTTATGTTCGATGTTGCGTATTGTAAGTAAGATGTTTCATGTTTGTTGTTAATGTTTCATGTAATAATTTTTTAAATACCCCAAAATTTTTCTTTTTTGCCCCCGTTTCATGTTTACGTTCCACGTTTCATGTTTGCTGTTCTACGTTTCATGTTTGACGTTGTATGTTCACTGTTACCGAGGTACTCATATTTTATGTTCGCTGTTGTATATTTTAAGTAAGATGCTTTATGTTTGTTGTTTAATGTTTCAGGTAATAATTTTTTAAATTCCCTAAAATTTTTCTTTTTTCCCCCTTTTCATGTTTACGTTTAACCTTTTCATATTTGTTGTTCTACGTTTCATGTTTGATGTTGTATGTTCACTGTTATTGAGGTACTCATATTTTATGTTCACTGTTGGATGTGTTAAGTTCTTTGTTTCATGTTTGTTGTTTAATATTTCATGTAATAATTTTTCAAATACCCCAAAATTTTTCTTTTTTGCCCCCGTTTCATGTTCTACGTTTAATGTTTATGATTGAATATATAAATATTCGGTTTTCGGTTGTTAATTGTAATCTTGATTGTTTCAATTTGTTTTAATTATTATTGAAATTCTAGTTAAGCAATGTATGCCTTCAATTTGCTGATTAAGGTTTGAAAAAGTACTAAACATAATGAATAACTTTCAACTAAGTTGTAGTGGAAATTGAAATTTTTCACATTTGAGTGAAATTTGTGAACTATTAAAGTGAAGAAATGAGTGTGCTAAAGTAATATATGACTTAACTATTAAGTTTGATAAAAGAAAAAGCCAAAAATGAGTAAAATACTCATGATTGCAATAAGTGGCCTCGCAAATAAATTCAGAAGAGCTCTTATATTTTGCCGGTGCTTTTAATGTATAGCCAAAATCTCCACTATAAATAACCTTACAACCATTTTAATTCTATTAATTCCCATACAAATTTATAGGCTTATTTCCCCATTCTGCTAAATCAATTTAATCAATTTATTTTTATTTTATTTTAAGTAATTATAGGAAACACAATTTAATGAAAATAAATCAAATTAACTATTCCTATGTCAAACATAATATTTTCTACATATCATCCTAAAAATCCATCAAAATCTAGTACATTACACCAAGTGCATCATCCAACCTTATTACAAGTACCATCTCCGAAAAAAAAGTGGATTGATATATTGCATAAATTTACGGCAAATAAAAAAAAGGAAGAAAGGTAAGTAGTTTTAAAGTAAAAGCTCAGCACAACTTATTAACAACGTATTTATTTTTTTAGAAATATAACATTTTTTTGACATTTTTCAAATAAGTATCTTGTGAAATAAACATCCATGCAAATGAAATAAACTAAGCTTTATTAAAATAAATAACATGATAAATAAATAATTAAAACATATGGTTTCATTCAAAAGTCATCAATTGTGATCACCATATCAATTGCAATCATTTTACCATTGAGGGGTAATAACACAACAATTTTCCAGTATCCTGCCTCATGGTCAATACTTATAATTGTTGTATAAAATTGAATGTGTTCTATCACTTGCTCAGCAACTACAACGAAACCCAGCAATGTAAATGAAAAAAGAAAAAAAAATTACATAAGCCGTATAAAAGATGCCTTGCAAATATCAACCTATATTTACTGAAGCTAAGCCTAAAATTCTGCAGCCAACAAAATTGCAACAAAGCCGCAGCAAAGTTCATCATCCAACAGAATTTGGCCCCTCCGAATAATTTCCAGTTACGACAAGGGTAACTTGATTGGTCTATTCTTCCAGGAAGCAATGACAATCTATTGTTCAGCATTGACATCATCTGAAAATTCATTCAAAAGCTATATTCATCAAAACAACCTATTGTTCAAAATGAACTTAATATTACTT